>MJUU01056661.1:0-44167 GCA_002080025.1 Modiolus philippinarum | reverse complement strand
TCATATGGTGTTTACATATCTCAACTTGTTCGATTTGCTCGAGTATGTAATAAAGTTTGCGATTTTAATGAACGGAATCTTTTCATAACTGAAAAACTATTACATCAAGGTTTTCGTTATCATAAACTAGTTAAAACCTTTACTAAATTTTATCATCGATATAAAGACTTAGTTCGTAAATACAATGCAACCTGTAAACATCTTATCAAGCTGGCATTTCACACCCCTTATTTTATGGTAATGTTTTACATAAAAGTAAAAAATACTTACACTCGCCTAACAAACTTATAAAACCTTTAAATCGTCTAATTCATAAGGGTTATAATTACGGTATTGTCGTCAAGTCATTACGTATGGCCTTCTTTGGTATTAACATTGATTTTTTGATAGGGTCTTTGCATTTTAACTAAACACATTCTAAATTTCTAAAATCAGTATTGCATGGACACGGGTTATGTATTCCGGTATATACATGAAATCATTATGCTAAACTCCTCACAGGAAGGGATCTTGATGGAAGCTGTATACTGAGGGTACATAACTTAATTTGTCAGTTGGTAATGGGTCTGGAGCTGGCATGTCAGTTAACTGCTAGTAGTCTCTTGTGATTTCATGTTTATGTCCGTATATTTAGTTCTTTCAGTTTCATTTTTCACAGTTGACTCAGTCCTGTTGCCAACTGAATTTTACTGTTGTTACGATCGTTTTTTTATTTATCACATTGGCTATAGGGGGGAGATTTGGGCCCAATAAAACTAGTTTAACCCCGCCGCAGCAGGTTTGCGCCTGTCATAAGTCAGGAAATTTTTTAAGCCTTTGTGTGTCTTGTTTGTTTTCTAGGTAGTTCACTTTATGTCTATCGGAGTCTAGGAAGATGCTTATTTCGCTGAACTTGATTACTCTTTGATTTATGGGCCAACTCCGACCTACCGTTGGGTTTGGGGTTTCCTCACCGTTCATTGAAGATCTTATGGTGGCTTTGAGTTGTTATTGCTCCCCTTAGGGTCGTTGTCTCTTTGACACATTCCCCGTTTCCCTTCTTTTTCTTATGTTCAATATTGTTGTCGTTATTTAAAGTAAAAAAAAAAAATAAGAAACACAAAAATATAAGTTTTGACCAGAGACACAAATGTGAGTTTAATATGTGAGTTATGTTTGAAGATAATTATGTCACCCCAGACTTTGTGGGGATGACACGTTGTTATTCTACGTTTCTTCTGATTCCTCTTCTTCTTCTTTATCCAATGATTTTTGTCAGATGGATTATTTTTAAATGGCTGATGTAATTTAATGAAACTTGGCTTGAAGTTAGATCAATATAAGAAGATGATTTTTTTACCTAAAAAAATCAAAATGGCCGCCATTTCCAAGATGGCCGCCAAAATACGTCAAATTGCAACGTTACCCGATTTCAACGAAAATTGATTTCTAGGTAGATTTTGACGCTGCGAACAAGGTGGAATCATCGAATGGGTAGTTTGGGGTGACATCGGCTATTGATTGCAATTGCAAATTTAGTTGTTGTTGTTATTGCTGATAAGAAGGTAAATCAAAGTAAAAGCTCGTATGTGCTAAAGACTCGAAATTTGAATATGTAGCAGGTAGTTTAATACAAGGGAGATAATCCAATTTAATATGACATTTTAATAGATGCTTTTCAGCAAAAGTGACGAATTTTCGAAACGAAGCAGTGTTATTAACTGTGTTTTACCATACAACTCGGATTTAACTTGTATAAGGGAGTATGTGTGTCAAAAAGTTTGTAATTATAATTAACATGCCGACCGTTTGTTATGAAGAACTTTGCTAAAAAACAACATAAGCAAAAAATTTTGATAATCTATGTAAGAATTTTTGAGATATAAGACGTCAAAATTTCCTTCGATTTCCATTAGCTGTTTATATGCCTTAGAATCTATGAGAATATAAATGGAAGCTTATAAAATATAATAACTTGTCTTTATCATGTTTATTATGCATTTTAGAGTGATTTGTAACCAAGAAAACATGATACATGTGCAAAATAATTAACCCCTGTTTTAATGGAGAAAACCCAAGAATATCGAATGCTTCTGGATTCTGACGCTCACACTCCCTTAATAAACGTAGGTGATGCTTAACGTTTTGCGGACTGTATTTTGGGACTTATCAGTAGAAATGAAATAGAACAGAAAGTGAGAGGGGAAAAGGATAAAATTGACAAGCTAATACAAAATTCAACAATTTACTTAACCAAGCCAAAATAAATCACATAAAAGGTTTACTCACGCTAAATCTATCTCCCGGGTTGACTTTGTGTTTTTGCTCTTTTTGGGTTTCGACTTTTTACAATTCCGTTCGGTAATTTTGCTATTACCCTCACATGCAGAAAGCTGTGCAAAGGATATTTCTTGGGATGCTTTAAAACGTCCCCGTTGCTAGTTGAACAAAAATTGTCCGCCCTTTTTTGTACATTTTGTACATATAATATATGATAAGTGTCAACTCTTGCAATAGTTAACAATTGTAAATGGAATTGGACAAGGGTAAAAAAGACACCTTTGGCAGATATTTAAATCTTCATATTCGTTACTGTTTGTGAGCATGACTTCTTTGTAAAAATCTAAGGAGTATCTGTCCTCATCCCTTTTTAGATCCTATTGGGTTGTTTGTCCCCTGTCAGCTTTTACACATTTTTCGATTAATGGATTAACAAACGGTTAGATTTCATCATCACTGAAGAGACAAAAGTTGTTGAAATGCGAATATGCAGAATATTAAATTCACTATAACTTCAATATTTTGTTATATAAGGAGGTTCTAGTCCTACCATTTGTACCATTCTATAGTTGCAGTATAAAAACAAAACTGTTCGAATTACATCTTATGGATAGCGTTATTACAACATTTTATGGCCCGCAGTTACAATAAGGGAGTAAAGTTTGTGAGGCATATAGAAAGCTGAAAAAGTGAGGTCGGTTTTTCTCGTGCAGTATACGTAGAAGATTTTTGCTCGACACAAAATTAAACTCAAATTACATTGTTTCCTATACAGAGAGAAATTAAAACAAACAGTCAGGTCTAATAAGTACAACCATAAGACAATGACAGCATCGGAAACTCCAAAAATCGATATCACCCAAGTATGACACTGAAAAGAAAACTTGAGACACACATACAAATGAACAGTGTAAATCAAATCAGAAACCAAGGGTACGATAAGGTGCACTGGTAGACTAAGCATGCCCAGCTCCTTATAAGACACCCGCTGTTATGCATACGTAATGTATCAGTAATGCATTTTTCAAGATAAATATATTGTACTTTCTGCATTTGATCAGTTGATCCTTGGGAGGCTTCGGTACTCTTCATACGTTAAATAATGAATACTGCTGGTATTCTTATTTTTTTTATTTGTAACACAACAAAATTGTGACCCTTTCTTGTTCTGAAAAAAAAAAGAATTTAAATTAAATAGGCATGTTACTAGAAATTTTAAGAAACTATATCCTAAAATATCAAAATATAAAATACAATTAGATGACCTATTGCTAAAATTTCTTTAAAACAATGAAAGTATAACCAATTCGAAATTATGATTATCGAAAGATTTTCATCGTGTTACCGAATCTCCTCATCTCAAGAACGACCGGAAGCAAGCGTGATTGTTTGTTAATCGTAATTTTCGATGATCATATTTTCGGAAAAGGTTTATTTTATGTTTATATGTTTAGTATATGTTTTTTGTTCTTTTGAATGTAACAAAATATAAGATGCAATTGAGGAATGTTAATACGCAAAGACGTTTACATAACAAGGAAGTTAGCGACGTGTTGTGATATCACTTCCTGCAGTGCCTAGAAATCTTTTATTTCACATGTGATACGATGTTTCTTTAATAAGGAAATATCGGTAAATTACTGCCATCCATATAATAGTTAGATTTTCGTCTTTCGCTGTGTAAACAAAAAATGACATAATTAAGATGTATGGGTTTTTATCTTTAATATTTTTGTCGAATTTGGAAGCATGTTTTTCAATAGATAGGGATTCCAATGGGAACTAACTGCGCGCACTTTTTAGCTGCATGACCTTTTCATTTACTGTTATACCATTTGTTATGTGCACTTATTCAAATTTGTTCTATATTTTGTGCAAAAATACATGTAAATAAGTAAAAAAGCTGAACGGATCATTGAAATAGTCGCATCAAACGATAACAATAATAGAAATTTACAACCGACTTGAAGACATGATATCGAAGTCGACATCGTCTTTGTCTACTTTAGAGATTCTTATGTATACATGTTGTATTACATTACATAACATCCAGTGATATCTTAAATAAGGCGCATTTAATGTAAATTAGCTTCATTTACCCAATGAATAATAATATACATTTGATCTCTAGATATCTTTGAATAATACATAATTATATTTTAGGCCAAGTAAATGTGTGTGTTTTCTTGTGTCTGACCTGAGCCGAAAAAACAATTCTGCTATCAAACCTTTTACACACCTTTTAAAACCAAACTATATGATTTATTAGACCCTTCTACATGCACACTTCCCGTCGATGCAGTGACGGCGGTAACTACTAGAACAAGGATACCTGGAACAGTCGTCTTTTACATGGCATTCTACTTCTACCAAAAAAGTATGCCCAATAACATACAACATATATAGTAAGTTATTAGACAGGTAATAGGCTAGATTACAAATTATTATAATATTAACTTTTTGCCATATCACACTTGAGTAATATTGCTTGAAACTATTGTTCTCAATGCTACAATGTGTATGGTCACCGTATCGTCATAATAACCAGAGAGAGTAATGATCTCACAATTTCTGACTGAATTTTATACGTTGTCTTCCACTAAGTCGCCTCTTCTTTACTATCGGACTTCCTTGCTACGATTTTGCTTATGTTATTAAATTGTGAAATAATTCGTGCTTATTTTTAATATATATTTATTTTAAAACGGACTTTGTCTCTCCTGCAGTGTGGAGTCCGTAAAAGATTTCCCATGCGAGAGATGCATGCTCCCTTATTTTAAAGTTATGGTGCACTTGCTCTTAAGAGACTTTCACATATGGACATACTATCATGCCGTAAAATTTTGACATTTTTATACACCCCGTTGAACCAGAGCTGTATATGATGATCTTGGCATCCATTTGTTCGTCCATCCGTTCTTTTGTTATTCCGTCCGCCATAGGGATGCACATTTGTGGCAACAAATCCTCCTAGACAACTTGGTGAAATTCAAGGAAAATTTTACAGAATGTTCAGTGCATATTGCCATTGTACATCAGTCATTTAAAATTATGATTTGACTTAATTTGTGTTTTTGTTTTGTTTTTGTTTTGGTTTTGATTGATGTTTTTACTTTTTGGCAACAACTCCTTCTAGACGACATAGTGAAATTCTATGAAACTTTCACAGGTCTCTTCAGTATTGCAGTTGTACACCAGGTACATTGATTTTACTTAATTTGTCTTTTTTTGGTTGATTTATTTACTGTCCGCCATACTGGTACACACTTTGAGGCGACACCTCCTTTCACGACACTTTGTAAAATTTAATGAATTAAATTTGTATTTAAAAAAATGCTTTTACTTGATTTTTTTTGTGGTTGATTCTTTTTTTTTACTTCTGGAATCAAATGGGGGAGCGGGGTATATATTGGTGAGTTTTGCTCACACTTTTTTCTATTATTTTTGTAGTTTCCAATTGTATTTTTTCAGACCACCTGCATTTAGTGTCAGCATCTCACTATTTTATGATGCCAGATTTTCTTACGATTGACTCGATGAGTGCCCTGTGGTTGTTTATATGTTGTGATAGTCTTTTGCTATTCTTTTGTCTGGCAACGAATAACTAACATCAATTGTAAGAGCACGTCAGTTTTTATGTTTGTTCGCTATTTCGCATCAATGGCATAAAGTGAAGATACATCGATGAAGCGTTGTTCGACAATTATCGTAGAATTTCGCTCAAAACTAGTGCTAGGGACCGTTTTGAACTTACTATGATGTAAGAGTAAAGCTAATTGTTGAAGACCTCATGTCGACTTCAGGATTAAGAATAACTATAAAGGCAATGTTCCATGAATTGGTTTTACAATGTATTTCTAATGACTTTGTCTCATGTACATTTACTCTATATCCTTTCAATGTTTATCAAGAGACACGTAGTTTATCTACTGAACCGGACGTATTCCGTACAGACTGCATGTAAATCTCGAAGCTGTATGTTACCCAAATTATGATATGCTACGCTTTCTTATAGAATATGATCATATCTAAAAATGACATAGGCATCATGGAGGGCTGTCAAAGTTTGTCGAATGAAGACAAGAATGTGTTTTCCATTGGAAATACGTATATGAAAAGAGAAATCCTTCTCCAAATAACTTTTGAAGAGGTTTGAAATTGGTCGTACTACTGAGTGCATAGCGGAGAATCGGTTGTCATAACAATGGACCCAAAATTGTGTTAGATATGTTAGATATATGTATAAACTCAATTCTAAGGGGAACTCCTGCCAATTGGAAGTCTAATAATACGACGAAATCTAATTTGACAGCTGAAGAGACTTTGATTCCATTTACTCTTACAAAGATAGTAATTAATCTTACCCTTATTGTCGTGGCATTCACATTTATGATTGATACAGGCTTTATGTTGACCAGCGGGACAAGTTATTGTGCACTCAGCTTCTATATTACATCCATACGTAACATCTATTAAAACAAATCGAGTCAAACAACAAATTGTTAATCAGTGTAGGGTATGTAAGTCTCGTCATGTGACTCAGAGAATACACGATAAAATTGTAATTTGAAAAAAAATCCCGCCAAAAGATAATGTTTTGGGATCATGACGTTCAAAAATATATTTCTGTGAGAAATATGACACTTGCAGACCATGCATTAAGTTTTACATATATTCAATTATTAAATAGTTATGTAAAATATTATGAAATTGGCTATGAAATACAAAATGTTTAGAGCAAATATAGATAGGTAAACTGGACAAATACAGCCAAGCAGGCCCAATATGGATTTACTGGCTCAATATGGATTTACTGGCCCAATACGGGTTTACTAGGCCAATACGGCCAGGCCCAATACGGACTTCCGGTTGATTCATTTTCAACAAAATGGCGGCAATATCATGAACAGAACATAATTCCATGTGAATAATCTGCTAGACTGCTACAATGTTAATCAATTGTACATTTTTATTACGATTTATTTCAAAACGGAAACTCAGTTTCATTTCCGGGATTTCTACATTTAATTTGCAGAAGTTCAAGGACATCAATGACAACGCTGGTTTGTTGACATTCTGAAAAATTCTTTGATCGTTCAGTGATTTTTAATATGAAACATCATAGTATTCAAACTTGTCAACAATCAGATTTCAACACAAAATGCGAGCAAAATGCTCATGCTACGATGATCAGAAAAGTAATTTTTTGTCAGGTAACCACCACTCGCTGAATTGAACTTGAGTCATTTTCACGGCGGACGGACATCTCAGATGTTTATCCAAATATCGTCATATATGAAAAACGCAGTCACAAGTCAAAACGAATGTTTGGGACTGTTCCACATAGCAGAAATACATGAAAATAAACTTGAGAATAAAGGAAAAGTAAGTATAAAAATTGACTGACAAGTCCTTCGCCCATTTTGTTGCTATTGAATCGATAGTATATATTTTTACATAACTATTTAATAAAGGCGTCATAGAATGCTATTTTTCACATTGGTCCTGTATTATGTCCTCGGACAGTCGTATTGGGCCTCGGACAGCCGTATTAGGCCTCGGCGTTGCCTCGGCCCAATACGGCTGTCCTCGGCCCAATACGACTGTCCTTGGACATAATACAGGACCAATATGAAAAATCCCATTCTATAACCCTATATTATTATTCAAATATTATTCTAACAAGTATTTTGTATTAGTTAATTGTCGGAATCTGAATTGGTTCTAGGGTGTCGTCCGTAGATCCTTACAAATACCATTTCCATGCAAAGTTATCAGCTATTGATAGGAACAACTTTCATGAAACATTGTATACTACTGTCGGGAAAAAGACCACACCCCTTAAACACCCCTCTTTATATCTTGGTGAAACAGTGCACAGACTACAGATCGGATAGAAAGTAAAATTTCCTGCGTCTTACCAATTTAATCCATTTTCTCTATTTATAAAAAGTCTTTTCTCAAGTTGTCGATAATTCTTTTTCTCGTAGAGTTTTTGTAAAGTTTATCTAGGCAGTTCTGGTATGACATAGCTGGAATTTTGCACACGATATGTAAACCCCGATAATAAGTGAAAGTCATTAAAAATACAAAGAGGACATCTTGATACGGTTCAGTGTTAGAAATATGTTCAGGATTGACGGCTATTTTTATAATCGAATGGAAATGAAATGAGCATTTTTTAAAAAGACCTCCAATCATTCCTGCAAAACTTGGATGAATAGCCTCCAGAGGAAAATATGACGATGTGATTTTTTCGTAGGTTCAAATGTTAAAACTATTTTCATGCTGTCGGCCATGTTTTTTCGGATTGGACTGAAATTAGCAATCTTTTTCAAGGACTTCCAATGTATCATTCCTGGTAGAGTTTGCCTCGGAGGTTTCGGGAATAAGTTGACAATGTCAAAAACTAACAGAGTACATACGACGGAAGACAAGTGGGAGCAATTGCACAGACTGAGCTTTTGATTCAGGGAGCGAATAGAAAGGATTTGAACGCATCGCATTTTTTAAAGGTATTGTGCAACGTAGCCTTTAGCGATTGACGTCTGTGAAACGGATCGTGACGAGATCTTAAAACGCTGATGACGAGAACGTGACGGGACGGAATGGTACGACTGGAGGGAACACATAATGGTCCACGTCAACGTCCGTTCACAAAAATTTTCCCGGTAATTGACGAAATCAATTTATAACGGGTCTGGCATCTATTTGAAAATATTTCGATGACCCTTTACCTTAGAAGAAAAACATTAAAGATTTTGTACCTAAAGAGTTTGTACAACGATTTTAATTTTCAGTTTATGCAGCTTTATTGACGTGTCGCCTGCGGTCACTCTCCGTCGTCTTGCGTCCGTTGTCTGGCGTCGTGGGTCACAGAAAAAGTTCTGTCACATTTTCCTCGGATACCACATAACCCTGTCGCATGCCCACTTTCTGTTTGACAGAACTGAAAAAATTTTCGAAGTCGGCGTCACAAAAACATTCTATAACATTCTTCAATTCAGCACGGAGTATCCATATCAGGAACTTTACCATAGCCTCAATTACATTGTAATGTCAGCATAAAGTTTATATGTTTAAATGAAATCATTCAATTCACAATATTATACTACTCAACAAAAGAAACGATACACAGTTAATTTTGTAAATATTTTTTTATTTCGCAATTTAAAGTTTTTATTTTAGTGTATCAATGTATTCAACGCCAAAACGCATTTGTTTATTACATTTTTAGATCTACTCCGAAACGGATACGATGAAAATCCGGAATGGAATTTTTTCGCTCTATGATCGAGTTTGCCGTTACCGGACAGATGATTTAAATTGTTCGTTGTCAATAATCGGGACACCTCATCAGATAAACAATTTGCCACTTCAAAAAGTTGAAAACAATGTCTCATTTCGATGCCCCGATCAATCCAAAATCAACGTGATCAATGAATTATCGCGATCAGACCTTCGATCTTGATTTTTGCACTCTCAATTAATCGTTATGCGAAAAGAAGAACAAACTAAGGACTTTTGATTAATCTAAAGCAAATGTGCCCATCAAATGATTTATCACGTGATAGCGAGGTCTGTGAGACGTCACAACGTCAACACCGCGTAACACGCTTTTACACTTATGAGAACCGAAGTTGAAATCGGAAAGTAGGCCTGAGGGATTCATGATCGACATAACAACAGAATTTGGAAGTCAGCCGGTTCGAAAATGTGATGGGTTGGTAAAAAGAAAATATAGACATTCTCACTATTTAGGTCTACAAAAAGAAATTCCGGATAATGACCTTGACCGTGACCGGAGAGGGTTCATAATTTTAAGAGACATTTTTGGGCATAAAGTTAATTCTTACGTGCAAAAAATACATTTCATCTACGGGTTGTGGTTCTCTGCTGGAAATTTAAATGTTAATATTGATAAAAATATGTGTATCGTTTCTTTTGTTGAGTAGTATATATTATCCAGGCAGAATATTTATTTACAAACACTGCAAACTTTTTCATCAGAATCAAACGCATGTCCCCTAATATACCTCACATGTGCACATAAACCGGTTTAACCCTACCACTGGCTTTTGCTGATGACGGTATGAAGTCCGGCAATCTCGTTTATGTTTGTCTTTTGTCTTCATTATTTTTTATCTGGAAGAGTTCGCTTGTGAATTGTGGCATGTGACTGTAGTTTTTGACAATTGTAGGTGTTTTCTGTTATCCTGTTTTCATAACATATAATTTTTACTGCACTATAATGTAATACGACTTGAACAAGTTTTCTTGGACATACAACTTTGTTTACAGTATTCAGTGACGTATCCTATAATTAGATTATTGGACTAATATTTTTTTGTGGTTGCTTTCTACTTCATCTGACAACATGGACTCGCAAATTAACGATCCTATAGACATGTCCATATCTGCCTAATTACCCGAAATTCATCTAGAAATTGACAACAGAGGTAGACTGCAAACTAAGACGTATGACAGACGTGATAACCTCACTTTTCAAATAGTCAACTACCATAAATAAACCATTCCAGTACATGTATTCGATACAGAGACTATAATGCAAGACCTCTGTTGCTAACAAATAGGCTATTTTGAACAATTTTATGTTCATGAAGTCTTCTCAGAGGTTTCATGGTCGACTTATCGACGCGTTGAAGGGGAATCCCGTTTAGGGATGAAAGCTGATCTTTTCCGATATGATTTTCTATTCCCGTTCTAGATTTAGCAAAATTTATTTGTTCAACACGGATGTCTCATATGAAAAGGGAGATGCTTACTCTACCGGTTAACTGACTGTTATTTACCTCCACCTTGAAGTTTTAATTTGGAGAATGTTTTTTATGTGTATGTGTTACCCCACTTACTTTTTCTTTTCAATACTAATGTGATGGTTTGTTTGTTTGTGTTTCCAATGTTATCATCATCTTTGGACTATTCCTTCCTAGTTTGACTGTTTGATACTCACTAAGTTAAGAGGGGACCGGCCCTTTTTCGGGGTGTCGGGATTAGATGTTTTTAAGCTCAGTATTTCGGGATTTTTATGATTCAAGCCTGGGATTACGGGAAATGATTTTACCTGGAATCGGGATTTCATCAGTCCTTAAGTTTCTGTTTAGTTTTGGGATTTCGGAATTTAGAAAACATAAAGTTAGAATTTGGAGATTTAGAAAAATAAAGTCGGGATTACGGAATGAGACCCCCTACGGCTCCATTAGTTTTGCTGATGTACTCACTTCAGAACATGACGTGAATTTCACTCATTTGTGAAATCTCATACAACCGAAGGTGATACAAAAATGTAAGAATATTCGCCTCCGTATTATGAACTCTTCAAACTGTTTGCGAGTCAACTAGAGATTAAGACTTATCCTGAAATTCCGAATCCGTTAAGACGTAAATTCTAGCTGATTTTTTGTGCGCGTCATAAATAACGGCTGTTGTGAAGGTCATAGAAATTATGTCGAGATGAAAGTATCTTGCATTTTTTGCATATATTACTAAAAAACTTGAATGCCATCCTTATTTCCTGGTTAAAAATATACGTGAAACATAGTTTTCCCCTCAAATATGTCAAATATCTACTTACAAATTAGACTTAGCAAAACAACGAAAATAGAAACAATCTTCACATCCATGGTAATTGATGTTCTAATACAAGTGAACTTAGGCTGGCCTTCACACCCTGAATATATCACTAAATAATGGACAGGTGACGATTTCACAAGGTCAACATGTTCATATGATAAGCAGATTTATATTTGATAGCAAATAATTAATGGTTTTGTAACAGCTCTAAAGTTCGTTGACCATTGTCCCTTTCAAAGAGTCATGCTTATTTTGTTAATTATCAAAATAAAAATCGAACTGGTGATTGGGAGCAGAATTGAAGTTTCCGGTATCGGAAAGACAAAAGTTGTGAAATAGTTTTTGTATTTTACTTTTTATTTTTTTTTAATTTATTACGCATTATTTGTATATACGTCGAATTCGGGGGACATGTCACATTGTCAATGAGACGAATGCATAACTAACGAATAACTACTAATACATGTTCTTGTACTAAAAACACTGTTACAGTTTCTGTAAATTACTACTCCGACGATTCCTGTCAGGCCAGTGGAGAAAAAAAATAATTGCACTTTCAGTTTTGAATGTTTTTACATTATACGACAGCTACATGTACGCTGTATTGTAGCAAAAACTATGATTGACATTTGGATTGTATTTGTAATAAGGAATATAAAAAACATCAACTTTTATAAATGTATAGTTAAACTCATATAAATGTCTAATTTCTCGTAGAGAAAAACAAAAGACACCAAAGTATTTTTATATTACACAGAAAACACTAAAATTGATTTACTTACTAAATGTTTAACCGTAATATTTGCTAGTTAGTCGCTTATAATTCATGAGCATGGACACCGTTATGGAATATCTGTTTCCAAGATGACAACAGTTCTTTCCCTTATAAGCTTAAGTTGATTTTTGTTCTCAACTGGAATAAACTTGCTTTACTGCTGGATACGGTACATGTTTTATCAGGAGATGTTTACTCTACCAATGCACCTTACTTTACCAAAGGTTCTTATTAGGGATTGGCAACGAGTACTAGAGTACTCGTTTGGAAATCTTTTGGGACTATTTTAAAGTGATGGGTATTTCTTACTTTCAGTCAGGTATTTCATGTATAATCTCATTTTTTTTCTTCTGCAAAAACAATCTTGTATCAAAGCTTGTCTTTCCATTTTCTATATTAATTGCGCCTCATCAGCATGTATTTCCTACCATGTTTACTCAGCCTTATTGCTATTGTCTGTATTTTCTCATCAAATTAGTAATTATATCAAAGACATTCACGAAATCCAGCCTTTTAAATTCAAACACGACTTGATATTAATTGTCTTGTTTTATCATGTTAAAATCATTAAAAAAACATTGTTCGATGAAACTTTTTTCGTAGTGATCATACAAATGAATATTTTAAGACATTTTACAGGACAGGAAAAATTTGTGCATTTTTAAACCAGAAAAGCCATTCATTAAACATACATCAAATTAGATCAAAGCAAATGCCTATAGTACAAGAAACAGTCTATTGTTTGCTAATTCTGCTAATTAGTGTTTGTTTTTTTTATGTACAAGAGTTGATTAATTTTAGTACTTATTCAAACTGACGATGAAAACACTTTTTTAACAAACATAAATGTTTCATAGAAAAAAAAACGAGAAGACCTTCATTGCAGATTAAACGAATGTGCCCTTGTTATTCCGAGTACTCGAGTACTCGCGAGTATTTGTACCGAGTACTCGGGTATTGAATTCTAGACATTTTGCCATCCCTAGTTTTTATTGATTACTTGTTGTTCATCATTGAATGTTCCTTCATTTTTCTTTATTGTGCCATACTCGTGTGATGTATTTGTTTTAGGTGTTTCCCATGTTGACTTAGTCCTTAGATTATTCGTTTTTTTTTAACTGACGGTTCGGTTATCATTTTGTTATTCATTGTCCTTAGTGTACCAAAATAGGGGGAACGACAAAAAGTCCTGCAGACTTTGACTGCCACTGGAATGCTATGTTTTTAGCAGGTGGGGGATATTTGAAACACAGTGACTACTCACTAAGAGGTGTTGTGAGTAAATCTACGATGTTGGTTGATATTTGCATTCTCTTCATTCATCCGTTTAAAGCAATTTGACGCTTACAAATATACATGGCAAGATAGAGTTTCCTCGATTTCATTTTTGCGTTTGGTTATATTTAAGTAATGTAAAATGTATTCTTATTTAATAAATATATTTCATATTAATATCAATTTAACACAGCAAAATTTGCAGTAATCATGTTTTTCTTCATTTTTATTTCCACATTCTACATTCTATGACTTCTGAAAAAAAACCAAAATATCAGTCACATGTAATAAAAATATACTAACCAACAAAACAAACGATACAAATATTTAATAAAAATATCTTACTTTCTTGTAGAAAAACGATAACTTAAATATAAAATATGTTCTTCCGTACGTAAGAAATAGCATTATGCCAAACAGTCTCGCCTTAGGTTATTATCCAGGACTTCTCTTTCATGACGTAAATATTGAGTATGTCGAGATCTTGCATCTACTAAATTGTTACATTTTCGAACCGCCTGATTTTAAAGTCTGTTGCTATGACGACCCTGGGCACATTTTCACTGCTCAATTCACGATGACGTAAGCGTAAAACCCGTTTTTGCTGTCTTCATGTTTGAACGTCTCGCGGGATCTACTGTTGCGTCATTTATAATTTGGTTAGCAAATTTGCCCTAGATGAAAAATTAGTCTTTAGTTGGTTATTCTTTTTACAAAATAATGATGTTAGAATGCAAAATTGACACCGACGCTCAGAACGTGTTCTTTTTCCACGATGAATTTGCATTCAGCTGGGCATCTGAAGGAGAGGTTGTTTGCCATTTTTTACGATGGCAAATTGTTTAGCTGTTACAGTGTCCAAATAATTGACATAAACAATTTCAATCGCCAATCAATTGAGGGGGGAACTCGACAACGGGCGAAATGATAAAATTCCGCATTTTCATCGTATCCGTTTCGGAATTAATTTGTGAATGATATAAACAATTGCTTTTTAACGTGCAATAAATACGTATGCTCTATATACATTTCAGTTATGGTGTACTTGTTCTTGAGAGAATCTCTCATATGGATATGCTATCACACATTCATATTTTGGCCTTTTTATTTTTTGTAATCTGAAATTGTAATTCTGACCACCTGTTCATTGTCCCCACATCTCATAATTTTACTTTGCCAAGTTTTCTTACAATTGGCTCGATGAGTGCCCTGTGGTTGTTTGAATGTTGTGATCGTCTTCTGTCGTCTTTTTGTCGGGCAGTGGATGACAGCGATTGTAAGAACACTTCGCCAGTTAACTTTAAGTTTGTTGACGATCCCGCATCCATGGATCATTAGGATAAAAAGCATGGATGTAGCGTTGCTCGACAATTAGCAATGAATTCCGCTCAAACCGGTGCTAGGGGCCGTCTTGAACTTGCTATGAGGTATGAGTAAAGCTCATTGTTGAAGACCTCATGGCGACTTCAAGATGAAGAACAACATAAAAAGCGTTGTTCCATTGCTTATTTACCATGTATTTGTAGAGACTTTGTCTCATTTGCATTTACTCCATATCCCTTCATTGATAAGTATAATTAAATTGAAATTTAAAATAGAAATATTTTCAAAATTTATAGTGTATTTTTTTTTTGTTAGGTAGTATATCATATAAATTGCCATGACAAATTACCGTAATTTTCCTAGTTGTCAGATTTTGAGATCTATTCTCAAAAGGTAGGGTATTGAATTTTTGAAGTCATAATTTTTTTCTAAAAGGATTTTTTTTTGTAAAGGGCAAACACATATAAAGATATGCAGACTTTTATTTTGGAAGTTTTTAATTCTGCGCTTCAAATATCTTGTCGAATGAAGCGAAAATTTGAACTGAGCAAAAATGACCACTTATATGTAGATATATGTAGAAAACAATCAATATTAATTCTCAAATTCTCCGATTGTCTTTTCCCCTTACAAACTTAGATCTTTTTCTTTTTCTATCATACATGTTGTTCCAATTATTAGAGAATGGTCAAGAATTATGAGACATCCAGATTGTTCCATCCACATTATCTCTTCGAGTGACGAGTTTGCGAAGAAGGAAATAATAAATGTACGCCGTAAGACATACTTAAATAACAACATGAACAAAGAAAGTTCTTCACATTTTAACGTTTTAAACCTTTTTGAGTTTTCAGGAAATAAAAGACTGCGAATGACATTACTATCTGGCTCCGACTAAAAATCGTAGAAATTTCAATGTATCTTAATCCAACTTAGCAAATCATAAAATAAAAGTTGCCAGATCATTCAATCTCTCTTATAGATACATTGATGATGTCCTTTCCCTTAATAACGCATCTGATGATAAATGGAGCCTTTCAATTTTATTTTAATCTAGAGGTATAGAAAACGATAAAAACAAAAACAAAAACAAAAACAACCCCCCCCCCAAAAAAAAAGAACAAAAAATAGATCTACAGCTTTTTAGGACTTATATCTCAAATCTGACGAAAAAGATCTTCGCAGAACGAAAATTTACGAAAAAATTATCAATTTCCTAAAAAAAAGACAGTGATAATCCAGGCCCTCCCTCTTACAGAGTGTATGTTTCACAGTTGATTCTTTACGCGAATGTGCTAGTACAGATTACACAGACTTTCTCATTAGAAATAGTTATCTCCGTGACCGCCTTAATAATCAAGGCTTCATAACATTTCGTCTCATACGATCATTAAAAATTAGTTAAAAATATCAGTCTCTTGTGAAAAAATTTGAAGCTTCCATCCGAAATCTGATTCAAGATTATGTGTACTTAGTACTGGGATGATAATTTTTTAACTGTCTACGACATTTCAATAGCAATTGCTGTTGAATTGTTTCCGGACACTACTGCACTTTAGGGGTATTTTTTTGCATTCAATAACACCGGTTTAACCCATCATATTTCACTTAAAATGATGGTCTAAGTCAGGACCATTGTGGTCGACAATTTTCCCGTTGGTTTCCATCTGATTTGTCTTTTTGTGTAATAGACATTAGCTCTTGACAACTCTGATCGGTAAGTTTGCTGTTACCCTCATTTATATCTTTCTGTAAAGTCGATAAACATAAAAAAGTTACCCGTTGAATCGACTCGGTCATCTACTAGCCTTACTCAATTTTTCCCATTTTTTGAAGAACACTGGTTTGTTATCTATTTTAATATAATTATTGTTCCAATCACAGCAAAAGTTTGGATTGAACTTATTTTAGAATATGTACTTTGTTAGAAGCTCATTGTAGAGTAACTTCAGTATTATGCATCAAATACTTCCTACCAAAAGATACTTTTGAGTCTGTGATCAGGACCAACATATGTAATTTTATTAAAATTGATATTTTTATGGATATGTTAATAGTTTAGAAAGCTGTGTTTCACATTGAAGGAATCTTCTTATCCAGTTTAATTTAAGTGCTTTGAATGTTGACCATAAACAGTAAGGTTGTGAAAGAGTTTCCCTTTTCACTTACTCTTGTTAATCATATCATAAATGCAAACGATCTTGAATTTAAGTTTGGGCGAAGTAATTTTAAAGATAAATCATAAAACGATTAAGCCTAGAAACTATCACAGTTTTAATAAGGGTATTTTTCCAATATGAGGTAGTACTGAATTTACTCATATCTTTAATGTACATGTATTATTTATTTCTTTTAATTTTGGATTATAGTTTAAATGTTCCATTTCACTTAAGTTTACAGAAAATTTAATTTTTAATAATGTTAATCTACTGGAATCGCATTCCAATCCCTACATTGCACATATTGTATTTTGACTGTATCTATTTTTCCCAATCCAAACAACACATATGTGACAAAATGAAATGAGTTATTTTCAGTGTCGCCAGAATACTCATAAAGATGCATTGAATGGAGTTATAAAGTGTGAGTAAAAATTACAATGTTTTAATATAGATAAAACCTGAGAAGTCCGAAAATTTGACATAAATGCTTAACGTAATCAGTGACTATCTAAACTGAATCATGTATCCTCCATATTTTATCTGTGCTTTACATTATTGATATTGTTTTCTTTCCACATATCATATGACCTCGATGACAAATGATGACAAGATGAATTATGCATATATACTCTAAGTTTTGTACACAAATCTGAATTTTGAGGTCAAAAAGTGTCTCTTTCGGCAAAGCTCTGCTCTTAAATGGTTTTAATGTTACTTTAATACTGAACATCATTAGGTAGGGTCGGATCAGGGAAAACAAGCATTTTGCCTCAATTATGGCATCATTTGCGAGGCGAATAGTAAATATTCTACAAGCCTTTAGAGTATCTTTATTGTGCTTTGCATTGTCTTTAATATTATTAATGGATAATTAAAAGTTTTAGGCGAATTCCTTTCTTTATAGATCCTTATTTGGCTACTTAAATAATGTTTTTATCTTCCGATGGCAAAATTAATGTTCTTCTGTACGAAACAAAATGTACGAATGTTGCGCAATGTATTGGTTTGAAACTAACTGTTTACAGTAAATGTAAAGCTTAATATGATGTTCATATTGTAAGCACCAGAAATTATCTGTTAAATGCTTTTATGTGATAAAACAGAGACAAGTGAAGAACATGTCTTACCAATTATTTGCATTAAACTCTTATCCACTTTTTTACAATATTCCATCTAATCTCGATGATTATTCACGCAGGAACAGTGGTTGTCAACACAGTGCAGGGAACTATGTTCATGGCAATGCCTATGACATTCACTCTTAAAATGGCATTCTATTGCTAGAAAAGAGATTGTAAGACACATAAAGCCTACTTAGTATTACATAATATATTAGTCAAAGAACACATTCTTATTACATTACTTCTTTCATACTTTTTATATTTTTTTATTTCTCCATTAATTCTTAATCTAAAAAAAGAAAAAAGTGTGACAAGAAGTTCAATTCCTATTCTGAGAAGTGCGATCAAAGGATTAAGACCCTAAATGGCCACTACAATTTCAACTTTGTCGAATGTTAACCAAAACAAAAAAATAACGTTCTTAGTAGAACAAGATATAGTCATCTTTTTTTCCGATGTCCAAGTTTTATAGCACATGAGAAATTGATTTCTCTATCGAAATTCTCAAACTGCCTTTGTGACAAGAGATGAATGGAAGTTTTCGGAATAAACGACGATAATAAGTGAAATAACAAACAGTTTATACTATATTGAAAATCTGTTGATAGTCTCCAAATTTTCTAAATGACGACCGTTACATTGGAATGGCAAAAAGAAATGTATAAAATGTATGAATTAAATAAGTGTTCAGAAAAAAAAATAAAAACAATTCTAAGAATTGGTTCCTGGCGCTGAAGAGTGAAGACGATTTCGGGTTCATCTTGGAGGATATTTAAAACCCGTTCATGTGTGATTCATTAAGTTTTGGTTAATTTATTTGGTATTACATTTTTTCCTATAAAAACTAACAACACTTTGAAAAAAGTAATCTTAAAGTAAACTACTTAATAAATTATATCTAAGCATTGCATGATTATACCTAATGAAATATACCAAGGGTATGTAGGACACATCGGTAATGTTATATCAACACCTGTATTTAATTTCAAGTTTTCAGACGTTCTGCACCTTATATATCCAAATGTGCTTTAGATTTAAGATACAAGAGACACTCCCACATCGACCTATTTCCTTGACCTTCATCTTGAAATTGACAACAAAGTAAGACTTTAAACTAAGTTATACGACAAACGCAATGACGTCACTTTTCCAATAGTCATCTTCCTTTTCTTTATAGCAACATTCAAACAGCGTCGGCATATGGAATCAACATCTCCAAGCTCATTCGCTACAAAATACCTGTGGTCGATACAGTGAATTTTTTGATAGAGCCCGGTTGCTCACAAACAGGCTACTTAAACAACGGTATGTGTTTCACATAATTTGAAAGCATCACTCCAGAATTTTTATGGAGCGCTATGAGTATGTGGCATCCCAATGACAACAGATCTCTCCCTTTAAGTTTAATTGTTTTCACTACTGGATTTTACTTGTTTATCACAGCAAATATCTTATAAGAAGCAGCAGATGCTTACTCTACCGGTGCACATGTTGTTCAACGTTGTATGTTTGTGTGTCGTTATATCTTCTTTTTCTGCTGTACTCGTGTTATGTCTTTGTTTCTTTGTTTTTACGATATTATCATTGTTTGTTTCAGACCGACGGTTCAGTTCTCACTAACTTCAAAATCGTTTTTCATTAACATAATTCAATAATTTCAGTTTAAATTCATCAATAAAAGCAGAAAAATGACAAAATGTGTAATGTCAATGTTGGTTGACATGTACAATTGCTTAAAAATACCCTTTCTCTCTATGAAACCAGATCAGGTTTATATACTATATATTGCATCAGTTTGGTAGCAAGAACATATCAAGAGAACATTTGGGTGAAGTATTATGTTAAAACTTAAAACGAGTTGAGCATTTTTTCACGTTAATATAAAGATTGTTATTATATTTTTATCCTTTCTTCAGTTTTTTTTAAACAAATTGTTTTATATATATTTTATATAGATTACTTTACAAGATCCCGTTTATTACCATATTTTATCCACTAGAGATAGTTAAATTTTAGAATGTAAGTTTGAAGCTTCCCGGGCATTTTAAAATCTTTATTTTTCAACTATCTCTAGTGGATAAAATATGGTAAATAACTTATCCAACAGGTCAGAATCTGTTTAAACTTCACATATCATTAGTGAAATTCCCTTTAATGTCGAAAGCGTTCTGTATAACTTTAAATTGGAGTGTTCTTAAAAATTCACTAAATGAGCTTACCCTTGTTGTCATGACATCCACATTTATGGTCAACGCAGGCTACATGATTACCTGCAGGACATGTAATGGAACATTCAGCTCTCGTATTACACCCATTAGCTACATCTATAAATACACAGATTATATAAGTAATAGACACAAATATCAAAGTTATAATGTATAGGACTTTCTTGACACAAACAAACTTTTGATTATACCTATACCTTATATAGACATAACAAAGGCATGGACGATCTTCGTACTCGCGGGAATTCAGTTGTTGGATCAAGAATTCCGAAGACTTTTTACCATTGAAATTGCGATAAAGTTGCATTTCTATGACTATTCCTGAAGAAAATATCATGTCTGAATATTATATATTCCAATTTTTGCTCTGGTGTCAATCATTTTCGTAAAAATACAGTTAAAAGGAGAAGAAGTTGAAATTTGATCAGATGTAAAGATTCTATTTGACTTTATAACAAATAATATATGAAATAAAGCTTTACGCGAGAAATTCTCCCTTTTATAGGATATTCGAGGTCCTTTCAGAAATACTAAATGTTATTACTCCCCTTTGGGTGGTTGTCTCTTTGACACAGTCCCCGTTTCCCTTCTTTTTTCTAATGTTTAAGAAATGGCAAAAACTGAACCCATCTGAATTGTTTTTAGGTTTAATATAACATATTTATAAAATAATGAATGTGACAAAAACTCAATTTGAAAAAAAAATTGTGAGAATGTTCCATGTAAAAATATGTAAAAAAATAGAAGGGGATCACTGCTCAATAAAATTATATTGCTTCTATATTGACAAAATCAGCGAATTTTGAAAATCTGACAGAAATATCAAAACATAACCAGTGAATATAGTTATGTTAACAGGTCAAAGTACAAGTGTATACTTATTCCAGGCGTCCCCTTTGCACTGTCTCTATAGATAAAGTTTAGATCTTTGCATCGGGTACGGCCGTATTTATTGCAAGATATCAATCGAGGTCAAATTTTGTTTTCGTTTACAGAATATCTCTTGTGGTATAGTACAAACAGAGGATAACACATACAATGATCAAAAACTGCAATCACATGCCACAATTCACAAGCGAACTGCACTAGAAAAACATTAATGAAGACAAGAGATAAACATAAATAACCATAAATAACGATAGGAACTTTGGATAGCCGTACTTTGTATCGGCACTAGTAAGAGCCAGTGGTAGGGTTTAACTGATTCATGGGTACCCAAACCCTGTCTATCCCGTTTCCCTATAGTTTAATTAACCTACGAATAAAACCCAATACAGGTAGACTACTAACTCTATGACCACTCTCTGGAAAAAGAAAAATATATGACAACACGTAAGATAGAAAAATTGGTTAGAAGTGCTTTCGGCTAAACTGTCGGGTGGCTAAATGGAACCGAGTCTGCTCGTAAAACACTGTATATGTATATGTTTTACTGAGCAATCCCCTAAAATGCATTAAATGTAGGATCTTTTTATTCAGCAGAAATGCATTAATGTCAATAGAATAAAGGAGTTTTAATTATTATCAATAATAATTAAAACACCATAAAACACCATAATCACTCCGTAGGAAGCTGTACAATGGAATATAAGGGATGAGGTTTTGAACGATGGATAGAGAGCTCAGGTTAATCATATCATTGCAGTTGATGATGGAATGTGTTGCAGAAATGTAATTTGCACTTTGTTAAAAGGCTTCACATTTAGATCATATTTGGTTATTTGTTCTCTATCAGTTTTTAAACAACTTTGAGTATATGGTATTTTAAACATTTAGATTTTATCTGCACTGAAGAGACATAAGTTGTCGAAATACGCATATGCAGAAAGTGAATTCACAGTAACCTCGGTATTTAGTTATCTTTTAAGACATAAAGACTCAGAGGAAAATATACAATCAATTTATCACAAAATTACTATGATATTAGTATGTCTAAGATATGGATGGACCATCTGTTGTGTATTACTAAAGTATTAAGCTACTTGAACTTTTATAATAAATTCAGGGAGGGGCATCTTCAGCACTTACTAAAAGATATAAGGAGAAGAAAATAATAAAAGATTTTGCTATTGGTTGTACATTTCTAAATCGTATGTTATAAAATGAATGTTAAGCCATGTGCTGAAATACTTTCTTTGCTATCCCCCCATTTATGATGTAGACCGATTTTATTCAGTCCTTTTATAACCCTCTTCACAACAAATACAAAATTTATGTTAACACGAATAAAACCTGCACACATAGACAGTATAGGGTGACTTTTATAGTACACCAGGCAATCTTGCTAGTTCGTTTTAACCTAAATTTGATCTTTTAAGCTCCATAATTTTCTGTAAGTAAGTAGGTGTACTGACATTTGGAACAAAATGAAGATAATTTAATATCCTTATCAATGAACACAAGTTTAACAACTTTACGCCCTTTTTATAATAATGTACTCCTCACCCGCAAAAAAAAAGCAAAAATTACGATTCCCCAGATGTCAATTCCTTTCACATAAACACATCTCATATGATCTAGTGTTTATGCCTTATTTATTCGTTGTGATACAAAATCAAGAAATTCCATACAATTTTTATTTTCGGTATAAATAACTAAATACCGAAGTTACTGAGAATTTGCTTTCTGCATATGCGCATTTCGACAACTTATGTCTCTTCAGTGCAGATAAAATCTAAACGTTTGGAAGACCATCAACTCAAAGATATTTAAAAACTGAAAGAGTACAAAAAACCAATATGATCTAAATGTAAAGCCAAAACCAGCTATTGACAGAGCTTTGCAAGAGGGAGATACTCCTCAGTTTTCAACAAAATTTACAAAAATTTAGATATTGCAAGTTTCCAAAAATAATCGGCTTTCGGGTCAGCACCGAAGTACTGACTACTGGGCTGGTGAATACCCTCAGGGACTAACAGTCCACCAGCAGTGGCATCGACCCAGTGGTAACAAATAACTAAATACCGAAGTTACTGAGAATTTGCTTTCTGCATATATAAATGTTGGAAAATTAGAATTTTCGGAGGTATTAATATTTTCAAAGTTTTGACCTTCCGACTTTTAGATCGTACAAATTAAAATACAAATATAATAATTGCAAATATGATAATAATTTATGATATGTAAACAACAAATTTTAATTTCAGATTTATTGTGGGTTCACAAATCCCAAAATTAGCTCCCCTCCCGCTTAAAATTAAGTGAAAATTTAAAATATTCACTCTAAATGATAAAATATAATGTCCAATGCAAATTCTTGTGGGTATTTCACTATTATAGCTAACATGCAGGAGACCATTTAAGTAGATTTAACTTTTTTAGATGTTTCTATTTGGCACTTCTTCTCGAAATTTTCAGTTTTTTAGATTTTTTTGCTGTTTTCATGTAAATACTTCATTAATTTGTTACATAACTTGAAAAGGTTGGTAAAATATCGTTTCATTATATCTAAACTATTAGAAAGTATACTTTTGAACATTTTTGATTGAAAACACTCTCATAAATTGCAAACATATTACGCCTTCCCACTAATATTCAACTGAATATGTTTTCCTCGGACCCAGTATCAGATCATCCATACATATATTTGATCATACTATAAAATCTATATTGTTATATGGTGCTGATGTTTGGGGTTGTTATCTACCTCCCTCCTTTAAATTAGAACACATGTGTGACTGGACCAAGCAGTCAACATTTTCCCCATCTTCTAAAATGGATCATCATTTTATTAAATATATTCTCGGCATACACAAAAAAGGCTCCAATATTGGGGTAATGTATGAAGTTGGTAGACTTCCAATCATTGTAGATATTTTTAAAACTAGTATAAATTATTGGTATCGTTTAGAAAAAAAAATCAACTGGTTTATTAAATGATGCTTATTTAGAATACCAAAATATTCATGAAGAAGGGGGAAATCATGGTTTTCAGCTATCTCAAATACATTTTCCATACTAAAGACTCTAGGAGGTAACAAATACAAAAACATGTCTAAATTTCTCTTCAAACGCACAATCAAGACAAAAATATTTGTATTGAAACCTGGTATAATCACAGGATTCAACTAGTTAATGAAAATGGTAAATTGAGAACATATGTCCAAATTAAAACAAATTTTGGTTATGAAAACTATCTTGATCTTTTAACTGAATCTAAACTCAGGAGGTGTATAACATGTATAACAAAATTCAAAATTAGTTGTCATAAATTAAAAATAGAATCTGGTAGATATACAAGACCAGTAACACCTGTAGACCAACGAATTTGCGATAGATATAATAATTTTGAAGTGGATGATGAATCTCATTTTTTAAATAATTGTACAAAATTTTTAGAATCTAGAAAAACATTATTTGATATCATAAAATAATCCAGTGTTAATTTTGATCAATTATACCCATTCCACAAAGTACTTTGGACTTTTAATTGCGAAGATATAAACATTTTAAATAGCCTTGGGAACTTCCTCTTGAAGTATGGTTTAACTTAGCCTTTAGAATAGTAATACTGTAACAATATATGTTTTTGACTGATCTTATTATTAATAATATATATTTACTGTATGACATATAAATTGCTTTGAGTTTTATGCTCATTTATGTCAGAATTATTATTTGTGCTGTCATTGGTCAGTAAACTTATTTTCTTGTATTCAACACAATTTATTTCATTTTATTCAGCTTGAAAAATTTAAAGGTAGAATGACATACCATTTCAAACACAAAAATACATAGAGACTCCCATATATCACAATTATGATCATGCATGGGGTCTATGGGTAGTCATTCAACAATTAATAATACAACTTTGAATTTTGTAAAATTCTGAAATGCTAAACATTTCCCTTTTCACGAAAATCATCCGAATATTTAATTTTACCCAATATTTTGGCGTTATAATTGCATATTACGATATATCAAATACATCTTTTGGAAAGAAAGTAAAACATTAGTATATTTTGTTCATATTTATATAAAGACAGTCATGTGTTGGGGGATTTTTAAGTTTAATATTGTTGGCGGTAACATTTTCGGTATTGAGAGTCACCCCTTTGTTCTTTCGGTATTCTACTGCCGTTGCTTAATACTCCGAGTTTTTAACAGAATTTTATGATAACTTATGTATCGGTTAAAACAATAAATTGGCATATCTGCAGATAAATCCTCCAGATTTGCCACATATAACGATTCAAAATATAATTGGACAAATCGCCAAGTTTGGACATAATATCGAGTTTAAGCTGACAAGTGGGATTGAAAATGGCAAATCATGATAAAAACCATGCAACATTGCTATAAACAACGCTGAATTTGCGGTTTTTTTTTTGGTTATTTGTATCCAAACATAGAAAAACATAGTAAAAAAGACAATTTTACAGTACATTTGTTGGGTTAGGGGTAGTATTCTCGATAATCAGAGTTACATTTAAGCCTTTTGTTTTGCTAAACAATGTTTAAAACAGATAATGTATCGCTTAAACAAATAACTGGCATATCTGCAGATATATCCTCCAAATTTGATATATATTACGATTCAATAGTAAACTTTGGACAAATCGGAAATGTTGAAAATTCCAATTTTTCATCAATTTTTGGCAAAATATTGAGTTTAATACGACAAATGGCTGATAAAATAGTGAATCATGACGTAATTCATACAATATTGTTATATATATACAACCCACATTTTGCGTGTTCTTGTTATTTTTATGCGAACATTGACAAAAAATTGACAATTTTAGGGAAAATATGTTGGGAAAGGGTTTTTTTCGGTATTCAGAAACACATTAAACACTCTTTGTTTTTCTAAACAATATTTTAAAAGAACTTATGTATCACTTAGAACAATTAATATATTTTAGTAAGTGAGAAATGAACCGTCAATCGGAAACGAATGATCAATTGAAAATGGTAACATCGGAAACAACAAGGAAATGGACACACAATATGAGTACGACATAGAAAAGAAAATTGAAGACACACACATATACAACATGGACCCAATAAAAAAATGGGCGAGATGAGGTGCACCGGTAGAGTAAGCTTCTCCAGCTTCATATAAGACATCCGCTGTGTTGAACATGTCAAATCTTGTAGTATGGTCAAAAACAGTAGAGGAAAAAACAATTAAGCTTTTAAAGGGAAAGATTTATTGCCATCTTGGAAACAGATATCCCATAACGGTCCACAAGATGGTGATGTTGACCGTAAAACGTCTGTTTAAATTTTTAGGGTAACAAATCCCTGTTTAAGTAGCCCATTGGTGAGCAATCAAGATATCAATAATGTCACTGTATCGACCACAGGCCCTTAAATAGCGAATGAGCTGGGAGAACTCCATATGCAGGCGTTGTTGGATGTCGCTACAAAGAAAAGGGAAGCTGACTACTTAAAAAGTAAAATAATCGCCTTTGTAGTACAGCTTACTTTGAAGTCTATCCCTGTTGTTTATTTCAAGATGAAGGTCAAGGAATAAGGCTGATATGGAAATGTCTGTAATATCCTTAATTTAGAGGTTTTTTGGATAGATCAGATGAAGAAAAATCAGCAAAGCAAGGGTTGTTCAGTGACAAAATATGATCTTTATAACAGAAAGTAATACAAGAAATATAACAGGAAACACCTACAATGGCCGTAAACCACAATCACATGCCACAATCCACCAGGGAACCGCTCGAGAAAAACAATAAAATGACAAAAGACAAACATGGACAACGATAGGAACTCGAGACAGCCGGACTTGGTACCGGCCCTAGCAAGAGCTAGCGGTAGGGTTAAACCGGTTTATGGGTACCCAAACCTCCCCTTTCTCTATCCCGTTTCCCTATAGTATAATAAAACATACAAATAAAACCCAATACAGGTAGACTACTAACTCCAAGACCACAATCTTGAGAAAAGACAAAACGTAATTTAGAAAGATTTTACAAAAATATTGTCCAGCAAAAAATTCAGTGCCTTAATCATGTCATCACAAGTCCAGGAACTATGATTATTGTAAATGATATTAGAGAAGAATCCTTGCTTTTTATTACAACAAATGAACTGTAGACCAGAAAATTTGAAAGACCATTTCATAAGTTGACCCAATTTTGATTTAATCAATTTATGTGGAAGGGTTGTATAAAGTGTAGAAAAATCATAACTGTCAATAGACGAAACTGGTCTTTTTATTGATTGTAATTTATCTAAAACTTCAATGGAATTTTTTACACTCAAAAAGTAATTTACACCAGAGTTTTGATAGCTTTTTTTCACAGTATTTGATAAGTAACTCTTTAATACAGGTGAACGCACTGGTTAAATGGATTGATAAATTAGTGGTAGAACAGTTACTCGATGCCGAAACAAAACGATGTTTGTAGGGATTTTTGTGAAGCTTAGGAACACAGTACATAGTAGGCATGGTGTAATCTTTGGGTGGAACTTGGAGCATTTTGCTGTTTGGTTAATGATTTTTCTTCAAAATTAGTACGTTTGAAAGTGTTAGACTTTGATAATTCATTTGGTTGGACATCGATGTAGTATTTCTTTCAATTAATAGAATTGTTAGAGGCTTTGTCAACTGGTACAAACACATATTTATTACAAAGATCTTTTAGAAGCCAAATTTGAAGGATTGGGCTATTTTTTATCTTTATCTAGAATAAGCCCTTCAATGAATTCAGCCTCAAAAGAGTGGTGAAAGAGATCAGCTATGAGAAGTGCACAGTTTGTTCCCTTAGGGATTCCGATGGTCTGTTTAAAAACAAGTGCTTCAAACTGGACAAATATAAAGTCCGCCAAAAACTTAGAATCACCTTAATTTTTAAATTAACATTAATTTTTTTAGGCTGTATTGGCGCAATATGATTTGGTTGAAAACATTATGAATGAGATATTTTTGATATCTAGATGTGAAAGTTCAAGTATGTTTCATACTGTTGTTGTTATGTGAAAAGTTATAAAATTATGCACAACCGAATATAATGACAAAAAGTGGTAGCTTTGACCAGAAAAATAAGTTCCATTTCAATGCATGAATTCTGATTGAAAATCATCGTTGATATAGCTGATACTTAGGTTCAACCCAATTAACATTCTTATTTGTTTTTAACGTGACAGTTGGAAGCATAGGAGGTTTGAATACAGGGGAGATAATCCAGTTACACGACAATTTCAGGCAATGTAACGAAATGTCAAAAGGAATCAATTTCGTTGCTGCAGTTTGCTATGAAATAAAGGTTCTTTCAATGTTAAGGCCATTTTAAAGACGGACCTGGATTTGAACACGTAAGAGCAAGATTTTTTTTTATAATTTCAAAATTTTGGAAATCCGAGTTTTTGTTGTCATTTCAGAAAAAAAAAAACGCCAAAATGCCTATCTTTCTTCAAACAGGTTAGGCTGTATTAGGTTGAGGGGCTGTCGAAATAATCACATAGTGATTTCCGATGTATAAGTTTTCCCTTTTCACCATTTTTTGTTTGAAATTGCTAAAATTTGGCAATTTTTTCAAAGATTTTAATTCTAAGAAAAGGCGTTTTTTCATTAATGCGAGGCACAACTATCCTAATCTGTACGTTTTAGAAAAATATTGTCAATTTAGTCGATTTTTAACATTTTAAGAGAACATGGAAACTGTGGAACGTTTTTTTTCCAATTTTAGGAAATCGCTTGTTTTCAATTTAATTGAATTTAGACGCGTTCCAAATTCGTTTACAGAATCAATTTAAGCCTAAAAATATGGAATTTTGTACCACATTTTCTCCATAAAAATGATCTAGTAGCCAATTAAACCTCACAATGTTCCATATTGTAATTATTATTGTTGAAACTGGTGGTCTCTTTATTAAAGAATTTGTTTAATTTTTTTTTTGCAAAATTCGAATTTTCGATTATTTGTTCAAATGCTGGAAAGTGCTATTGCGTGCTTCATGTTCAGGCTTATCATCATGTAAAATTTTATACCTATAGCTTTCTGCATATTTTCTTGGTGAAACTTTCAAATTTAGTGATGCTCAACTTTTGGCGGACTGTATACATTGTAGATCAGAAAATCTAACATTTTAATCACTTCTCCCTCTGTATATTTTTTCTCCGATATGGAGTCATTTTTCATTTAAATTGAATATGCATTGTTGACTAAATGAAATGGTAAAAAGAAATATATAGGCCTGTAAGCTTTTAACAGAGATTGAAGACTATAAACAATTTGGCAGGAAATTGAATTCTCTGGATTTTCCCTTAATTTAACATTAGCACTATTATGTGTCTAAAAGCTTGGATTTTTTGAAAGCTTGACAGGTGTCTTAATTTGACCTATAGAAGACATTCATGAAATAAAAGCTGGGGTCTGTTTGCAAAATTCTTTAAGCCATTGAAGTAACGCAAACCAGAGTAGTTCCAAAATCCAACACAATATTAAAAATGTGATGAGTGGGCCCTTTTAAATACTAAGTCTAAAATAAAGCATAGCTACTACATCATTTTAACTTCCGATTTAAATACAAGATTGTGTAAAACTACATCTCGGAGCATTTTAACTCAATCGTTCCACGTTCCATCAACTCCCCCTCCTATGGAATAACTTAGACAACAATGTAAGAGATACACCAAGATCCAGTACTTTTAGGGCAAAATTAAAGCAGGCAGATGCGGACTATAATATTTATATTATTTGACTTTTTATTTATCACATATGCTAGGTTTGGCCCAATAAAACTTGTTTAACCCCACCGCAGCAGGTTTGCGCCTGTCCTAAGTCAGGAAATTTATTAAGCCTTTGTGTGTCTTGTCTGTTTTCTAGTTAGTTTACTTCATGTCTATAGGAGTCTAGGATGATGTTTCTTTCGCTGAACTTGATTACTCTTTATTTAGGGTACGACTCCGACCTGCCGTTGGTTTATTGAATATATTATGGTGGCTTTGAGTTGTTATTACTCCCCTTTGGGTCGTTGTCTCTTAGACACATTCTCTGTTTCCCTTCTTTTTTCTAGAACAGTCCACCCCTATATTTTTCTTTGGTTCGAGTCAAGCTAATGCTCTTCACACTCGCCTCAGAAGGAGTTGCAGTGCTCTAAAATGTGACCTTTTCAGACGTAATATTATTGGCAGTTGCACTTGCGATTGTTGCAATGAAATTGAAACAGCTGAGCACTATTTTCTTCATTTTAACAGTTATAATCCACTTGGAGGCAGAATGATAAATGACATTCTGGACCTTGGTGTTGGACCCACTGTGGAGAATATTCTCTTTGGCAATCCTGAACTAATTACAATCAAAATTTTTCACTCTTCACTGTAGCACACAGGTATTTGACTACCACTAAAAGATTTGTCTAACTAATGATCTGTCCAGGATTTGCACACAGATATTGACCTCTAAAAGCAAATCTGACCATCATACTGTTACTATTATATGCTTTTTTTATTATTATTTTAGTATAATGTAACTAGTAGCGATTATCCTCTGTTATAAATTGTCACCTGTAGTAAGTATGTCTGTAACGGAGAAGATCTCGAAAGTTTAAAACTTGTGTCTCATCCTTTGCAATATATGTTTTTTTACAATAAAAACGTTTAAATCAAACCAACATTTTAACCTACTAAACAAAACAAGTATTTAAAGATTAGAATGTCACTGATATTGAATTAGTAGTGGCTTGCAAGTAATCTTTTCGGAGTTGTTGTTTTTAAATGAAATGTATAAAAAAATCTACTTTTGTAATAATGTGTTGCAAGCTATATAAAAGTTAGATGACGAAGTTTTGACTTGATGAATAACCAAAACAAACGGCCAGTGTAAGTAAAGGTAATTAAACCTCTCTGAAAACTGATTTCAAAATTTCTCCTTTCAATTTTTTTCAATTACCAAAGAAAAGAATAAAGAAAGTTTGTCTCTGATACTTTGAATTTTGTCTCAAATAATAGACTCACCCTTTATTATTTTTGTCAATCTTATTTGTAACAGAAACAATACTTCTATTACTTGATAAGTATAAACATTATGGATACAAAGAGAAGATATAGTGGGAAATTGTTTTTGAATAGAGACTAAATTGTGAAGAAATACCATTCATATTTGTTATCAGATATTTTGCATACAGCAAAATATAAAGCAAAATGTAGCAAAAATTTGTTTGATTTCTTGGCTACAAAATTAAATTGAATCGTGGCAAGATATAATTGGATGTAGTGGCTCGATAGCAGACTAACAAAGCAAACTAGTGACAATATGCAATTTCAAATGTTATTATATTAGAGTGGTTGCTTATGCTGAGACTGCGAAATTTTATAGCTGTAATGCTATTTGATACAACGTGTTGCATATTGTAGCCAGGTCCTGGCAGATTGGTTCATAGGGAAACAATTTCGTGACAACGTGTTATTGACAAAGTTACTTAATAACCACTGGGTCGATACCACTGTTTGTTGACGGACAGTACAAGAGCATGTTACCAGCAAAATTATTCAGAGCTTCGATGGAGGTCCGAAATTTTGATTTGAAAAAAATGAAAAAAAATGAAATATTAATGAAGTAGTATTTGTCTGTACAGAGGCTGTCCCTAACTGATTTTCGATTTTGTTTAATGTCATGTTTTTTATATTTTGTCAACTTTTGCGCATGATTTTGTTATTGGTTATCCAAAAGATCGACCTTGTCTAGCACTGACGAGACATAAAAGGTCAAATTATCGATATGCAGATCACAGTTACCTAAAAACTTACCAATTACAGTCATCTTTCAGCAGAAAACTTATCACAAATCATAGTCAATTTACACCAGAAAATTACTCACTGAGCGGTCACTTTTTAACAAAAAACGTTATAAATCCCGGTCATACAGAAAACTACTTACAAATCACAGTAATGCAGTAACTACTTAAAAATTGTAGTCAATCAACAACGGGAAATGATTTACAATCAAAACACTAAACAATATTACAAATCACAGTTACACAGAAACTATTTTCTAATCACAGTTACAGAATTTCCTTAAAATCAGTCACACAGAAAACTACTTACAAATTACTGTCAGTAAAACTGCAAAGCAGGCAACAAGCTTCATGTTTACCCCTGATTATTACCTAACATTCGATTAGACTACATGTGGCATTTATATATTATAGATAACCATATAGACTGACTTATACCAGCTGTCTCTTTCACAAAATCATCACGCCAAATATAATTTTATGCGATGTGATAATTTCTCGGGCACAATGGTTGTCCCGTATTGTGTAATGTTATTTTAATAACTGTCATTTTTTAAAGTATCTGTATTAAATGAATTGTCAACTCATCTTGCACTTTGAGGATGAGAATTATTTCAATAACCTATATCCCTATGTGAAAAACTTTTCCATTCGCGAAAATTGTTCACCGCTAAAATCATATATCCGTCTTTGGGGGTTAAATCGCCAAATTTGACAACCAAAATAATTATCTGCTTTACGGTATGTTCCTTAAACTTATAACATACAGAAGGTTGCAGAAATAACCAACTTTGGGTGCAGTAATTAGAATAGTCATAAATTAATTTGAAGTTAGTTTGAAACAGACATAGAATCCTGACTGCTCTGACAAGTCATAGTGCCATAATAGCTCTAACCTGTCATAGAATCCTGACTGCCCTGAGCAGTCATAGAGCCCTGAATGCTGTGATCAGTCAAAGACCCCTGACCGCTCTTACCTGTAATAGTATCCTGACTTCTCTATTCAGTCGTAGAGCCCAGACCGATGTGACATATTATAAAACCCAGCTGGTCTGATCAGTCATACAATACTGACTGCTAGAATGAAGTAGACCAAGTAAATTTTATTCAAAGTCGGAAAAAGTGAAACAATGCAAGAACTGTAAATAATCTAAATATAACAACATAAAAGCAGCCAGGGCTCTATGACAGGTTATAGCTATCAGAGCTGTTTGACAAGAACTGGTCACAGCAGTAAGGATTCGATGACAGGTTAGAGCTATTAGGCTCTATGACTTGAACAGGTCACGGTAGTCAGGATTCTTTGACAGGTTAAAGCTATCAATGGCTCTTTGACTAGAACAGGTCACACCAGTCGGAATTCTATGACAAGTTAGAGCAAGTAGGGCTCTATGACCAGAACAGGTCACAGCAGTCAGGATTCTATGACCAGAACAGGTCAGAGCAGTCAGTGTTCTAAGACAAGAACAGGTTAGCACAGTCAGGACTCTAGAACAGTTCGTAAGTTAACTTAGAGTGGTTATATGGCTGGTCTAAGCTAACTTGAAAATGGTCCTAATTTGTTTTAGATGAGCTTTTGTAACTGGTTCAGGTTACCTTGTGGATAAATTATGTCTGCGTCCTACTGTATTTATAGAATGTCAGTAACGAAACTTCACTTGACGTGTAATTTTGTCCCGGTAAAGTATATTTGGCCTATTTAAGTAAACAACCGGAGTAAGAAATGGTGATTAAAGTCTTTTTGTTTTTTTTTAAATCATTGTGATTTTAATTCTTTTAACATCATTTCCATAAATGAAAATGATGTAAGTTTGTTTTTCTTTCATTTTGCAAATGTGTAAGATATAATCTCATAAGTACAGTGAGACATTTTAAAAAACACATATAACAAAGTGAAATCGAGTGAAAATCTAAGCAGGAATCGCCGAAAAGGGTTTATACATTGTTCCATTTTTTTAATCTTACCATGTAATATATGGATTTTGTCCCATGTACATTTACTTTTAATTATTTGTTCATTTAAATGAGTTTGATACTCTGCACATGTATGTCTGTATTTTTTTGTAAACAATGCAACTTCCGGTACACTATATATTCTTTGCTGTATCACAATTGAACGAGACTTATCGACCCTAGAAGATAGGAAGTCTCGTCATGTGAAACGGAGAATTCCCAATAAAACTAAAATTCGAAAATCTGTTTGGCGAAATATGACGTTTGAGGATTATGACATTGAAAATGTGTTTTAAACGTCATATACCTTCGCAGAAAATGTTACTTCCGGTATACAATTGTGTTCACTTGACATGTCTAACAAACTCTTTTGAAAGCATGCTTGTTACACATCAACATAGGCAGGAAGAACACATACATGTAACGATAGTCTACAGCTAATGATTGATTCGTTTGCCTTTTTTGAAAGAATTCAAAATAAAAAATAAACTGATGCCATTTTTATTGCTGAATGTTGGAAATCCTTGTCTGCTCCTCCTGTAAAATATGACATAATATTTCTTAGACATATAGCTACTTTTTAAATAAAATTTGAAAATATTAAGATGTAAAGTAAGGTAATTTTATGAGTAACTATATTCTACACAGCTATCTACTTTATAATAGCGGCGGCTTTTCCCACACGAGTCTGTGATTTTCTTAACTTATTTTTGTAATGACGTTTTCAGTCAGTTTTACAAAATACTTATAATGAAATGTTTTAGGTCTCACGCTAACCAAATTTTCAAAAGACTGGGGAATCTTAAAATTATCTGTGAGGCAAACCTGATATGAGCAATATGACTAAATACTTAATGTACTATGAAATATGTATCTGCACTTGATCTACAACCCTTTTCTTAGTTAATATAGACAGTAGTTAATATATCTGTTTTTGTCTCTCAACTTTATGTGATTCAATTACCCTAATTTGAACCACCAATTAAAATATGCAAATGAGTAAATCGTTGTTGATTTCTGACTTTTTACTGCGCCACAAGCATGTTCTACTATTGAAAATCAATAACATTTATACTCGCTCTGATCATTTTCAGAACAAAGGTACTTCAATGACAGATTTCGGAACACCCACATATTTTAACAGTTTTTAAGCAACAGTAACCCATTTTTTTTATTTATGACGGTCTGTCCTTGAAGTGTAGTTGAATAGATCCGGTGTAGCAAAAGCTTTTTTTTTCATTTGAAGATTGAAATATTCTAATTATTTGAGCATTATAATAGTGTAGTCTTAGGACACGCTGTCTTGCCTCAGTTGTTTAGACAACATCGTGGGAAAGACGTCTCAAAGTTATTTTGTTTGGTAGACTTTTTTTTAGAAAACGTTGATGAAAGTGAAACTATGGTGAAAATAATAAGTTTTCGGAAAAACCAGCTTACTTAAAAAATGAAGAAATTACTAAATAGTAAAATGGGCAATCCCAAATTGGAAATTTTAGTTAATTTTATTTTCCGGTCGGCCATTTTGTTGAAATGTTTTATCCTACCAATATTAACTTCTTTACAATTGCCTTTTGGTTGGGGAAAAAAATATGATTTCTTGAAAACTCACTCAAGTATGATATATATTATGAGAAGATAAATTGAGCCTCATTTTTTATATTTAACTACTGACAATTAGGAAGCATTAGGAATAAAATGACAATTATTGCAGGTAATCAGTCATTCCTTCCCACGTCACGAAGTATCTAAATTACGTCCGTCTGGTTCTAGTGCGTTGAATTGTCAATGATCGTTTCACTTCTTAATATTTAGTATGTTCTTCGGGAATGTCGTTTGGCTATCTGTAGTAAGACATTTATTTTTATTAGATCTTTTATGGTAGCATATTTTGGATATTTGTTCTCTATTTGCTTTAAGAATTCTGGGTTTATCTGCACTGATGAGAAATGAGCATATGCAGAAATAAATTTACAGTAACTTCCGTATTTTGTTATTTATAAACATCTTTATTTTTTTCTTTATGGATGGGTTGGAGTAGATTTACTGTAAATTATCTTAATTTATGTCAGAAGAAGCGTTTCATATTATTTTCTAAGTTCAGATTTTTGTTTGAAACGACATTTAAGTTCAAAAATGGCAACTTCTGGGTATTTATCGTTGTGTTTGAAAGGTTCATAATTTAACTAGACGTTAACTACCCACAAAACAAGCCAGCTGTTTCAGTCGATCGAACCCCTGAAAGATCTTCTTGACAGGTTTCTGTCAAGAGTTCTTAAACCAGGACTTCAAGTTAACGATTTGATGCATATTAATACACCACGCAAAACATATAGTAAAATCATCTATTTGCATGCATGAAAATGTAAGGTTTTATCTTGAAGTTCGTGTTTTACGGGAAAGGGAGTTCAAATCCGGCAAGTCTGTTATTCTCACCCATTTTCGTGGCAGAAATGACTTTATAACGGAGCACAATCGCAAACGTTGCTTACCTTTTTGAATTTATTTGTCTAATCACGTTGTATACAGGTGCATTTGTTGTCAATACAGTGACGTGAAGAATGGTGATGACAATCGTTGTGACAGTCATCCTTAGTGTGGCATTCTACTTCTGAAAAAAAACCAGAGGCTCCTAGGAGCTTGTATCGCTCACCTGGTTTTCATTTGCCACAATCAAGCTAACAATGTAAGTTACAGTTGAACTTCAGTCTCTCCAACTTTGGTAGCTCAAACACAACCAATATCTTGAACTGTATTTATAGTCTGATCATGTTTTACTATATGCCTTTTGTTGGGCTTTTTTGACAAAAAACATTCTTGCTAAGGACCACTTTTGAAGTCGAGACATCATTTTGTAAATGGCGGTCAACGACAATTTTCAACACCATAAAGTCGCAACATCAATATCTCTTTGGAGACCAAATTTCATTGAAATCAGACAATGTTGAATTTTAACGCCTTTTTTGGCGGCCATTTTGAAAATGGCGGTCAACCAACAATTTTCAACACCGGTTTGAAGTCGAAACATCAATATCTATTTGGAAATCAAATTTCATTGAAATCAGACAATGTTGAATTTTCCCGCCCTTTTTTGGTTGCCATTTTGAAAATGGAAGTCAACAAACTATTTTCAACACCAGTTTTGAATTCGCTACAGCATGGCAAACATTTCATCATTTTACACTTAACCTTCATCTTCTATAGTTTTGGAAATAAAAGACAAAAAATACAAAAATTAAAAAAAATCGGTGAAAAAAAGGACAATAACTCCTATAAGGGGTTTTGGATTTTCTTCAAAATTTCAGGGTGGATAGATCTTGATATGGTGAACAGTTTTGCAATTTAAAGTAGACCTCTATCTGTTATAGTTTTTTAAATAAAAAATAAAATAAATTAAAATTTTGAAAATTTTACGGAAAAAGGGCAATAACTCCAAGACGGGTTTTCAGATTTTTTTCAAAATTGCAGGGTGGTACGGGTAGATCTTGCCATTCTGATCATTTTTACTCATGTCAGATTGTTGATATCTGTAACAGTTTTCGAGTTATTTGCAAAATACAACAAATTACCCCTATGTTCTATTTCTTAGTAACAGCAGCCATGTTGTTTGATCCTCGGACTAATCGAACACAATTTTGAAACTGCATACCCTGGTGATGATTCAGGCCAAGTTTGGTTACAATTCGCCCAGCAGTTTAAGAGGAGAAGATTTTTGAAATTGTTGACGGACGGACGGACGAACGCAAAGTGATGGCAAATGCTCACTTGGCCTTTTAGGCCAGGTGTGCTAAAAAGTCAGCGAAAAATATTTACATTTTATCCAAATATATTCATATTCATATGTAAAAAAATGTAAATGAACAATAGTGCTTCTATCAGGCAACGGATGACAGTGATTGTAAGTGCGGTTGCCATTAATTTTATGTTTTTTGACAATATCACAATCCTGGGCAAATAAGACAAAGGTATGATATTGTTCGACAATTAGCAATGAATTCCTTTCAAACCGGTGCAATGGACCGTCTCTCTTGATCTTACCATAAAGTATGAGCAATGCACATTATAGAATTTTAATTCAAGAAAAAGCATTTTACCATTGTTTGGTTTTACCATGTATTTGTTGAGAATTTGTCTCATGTGCATTTCCTCATTAGATATAGTTATCTCCCTTTCAAATCAAAGCTTAAAAAAATCCGTCTCATACGACCATTAGAATGGTCTTCTAATAGATTCAGTCCACTAAAAAAATTTACGTTTCGGTCCGAACTCTGATTCAAAATTCTTTATTTACTTAATACTAATGGTAATTTTTTTTAACTTTCTACGACCTATCAATGGCAATTGCTGTTGAGTTGCTACTTGACACTACCGCAATGAAAGGGGAAGTTTGACATGTTTAACCCGACATTTCTTTTGAAATGCCTGTACCAAGTCGGGACCATTGCTGTCGACAATTTTGTCGGTGGTTTCCTCCTGATTTGTCTTTTTGTCTCATGGACTGTGACTCTTGACCATTCTTTTCGGTAATTATCCCCTTTTCTTTTATTGTTGATAAACATAAGAAAATGGATTTAATTTTAGCGTATGAACTCTACAACCTGTCCTTTTCAAGAACTTATCAAAAAGAGAAAACAGTATTTAATTGTCACTTGATGTCTACTACTAGTAACTCAACAAGTATTAAAACTTGAAATGAAATTTTCAATTTTGTGTACGCAAATTACTTGTTACTGCATACTTGTTCCGACCTCTCGCTTTATCATTTAAAAGTTATTTCAGAATCCATATCTTTTAATAAATAGAAAAAAAAGAAGGAAAACGGGGAATGTGTCAGAGAGACGACGACCCAAAGGAGAGTAATAACAACTGAAAGCCACCATAAGATCTTCAATAAACGGTGAGGAAACCCCACGACCAACATTAAAGTTTTTACAGTAAAACCCACATCTTTTCCCACAAAAAGCATCTTACAAGTAAAACGTTAATTGGCATAGATTATGTTGAGTAAAACGTTAATTGGCATAGATTATGTTGAGTAAAACGTTAATTGGCATAGATTATTTTGATGCACCACTAAACCTTAACTAAGCAAAGAAAAAAAAAATCATTCTCCGGCCGCAAATCTGATGTTAACTGTTTGATAAACAAATTTTTTACATATATTAATACATGATTAGCAGCTGTGTAAAAAGTATGGTTTTTATCAATATTCTATTAGTAATGTAAACATTATTAAACTTATCATATATTTCCTCCATTCATTTTCCAAGCCTGTTTCCTCTTCAAACTTCAAAGGCCAACTAATCCAGCGAAATATCCTACCGATTTTTATAAAGGTAGTTACCCCCTCCCCGCCGCTGGGTTTATATTAGAAAGTTTTGTCGTCCTTACCATGGTTGCCACGACATCCACACTGATGACTAATGCAGGATACATGATCACCTGCAGCACATGTAATTGTGCATTCAGCTGCTGTATTGCACCCATACGTTATATCTAAAAAGAAGTAAAACAACAATCACATTATGCGCTCTTTCAATTTTGATAGTTTGAATAATATGACTTAAAAATGGTTTTGCTAGCTTGCATAGGCGTATTACTAGTAAACAATCAAAATTTCTATGATTTGAATATTATGAATAAACATTTTTTTTTGTTAGTTGGCACAGTTTTAGAATTAAAAAGTCTAGTCTACAATTCATAAAGTTACTTACAAATTACACTGAGGAGAAGAGCAAAGCAGAATAAGAGCTTCATATTTCTCTTTATGAACTTAACTGAGATGAGGTTAACCTATACGATTCTTTATAGATATAACGATAAAGACTGACCAGTACAGCTGCCTTGTTCACAACAGTATGACCATGAGATAAGCAGTCGATTATAATAAATAAATAAAGCCATAATAACTCTCTTTGTACTGCCATTATGGGATTAAGTCTAACGGTGTCTTAAAGATAACGAACAGCAATAAAACTACAGTTGGGTGCAGTCATAACCTCTCACAAAGTTAACTTAGAACTGTTCTAATGACTGCTCTAAGTTATCTTAGAACTCCTCTAGAGTAGTTCTAGAGCTGCTCTAGAAAAGTGTTCTAAAAGCAGTCATTGTCAAAGCAGTCATAATTTAGAACTATTCTAAAAGCAGTCATCGAGTAGAACTGTTCTAAAAACGGATATAACCTGTTCTAAAAGCGGTCATGGTCTTCCGTATGACTGCTTTTAGAAATGTTCTAAGTTACCTTAGAAAATTACCGTTTTTATTACCACTTTTAGAACTGCTCTGTCTGATGACAACTTTTAGAACTGCTCTATTTTATGACTGCTATTAGAACTGTTCTAAGTTAACTTAGAAAATGACCGTTTTTATGACCGTTTTTAGAACTGTTCTACGTCTGCTCTAAGTTAACTTCAAGTTAACTTAGAATTGTTTCTAAGTTAACTTGGAGTTAACTTGGATGAAAGGTTATGACTGCACCCAACTGTAATTATGTTATAAATACTTACAGTTACTAGAAGATGGCGAACAAAAAAACGTTTTGATTGATAACTTCTATCATGTATTTGTAGAGACTTTTTATCATGTGCATTTACTGTGTATCCTTTCATTTTTTTCATTATAGATATCAAGACCTATGGGTTGCAGTGATGCCTTTATCCTGCCAAAAAGAATAGTTATGTGTATTTTAATTAATAAGCAAATACAATCCAATGTTTTAAGGTCGTCGGGAACTACGGTGATTTTTTTTATTTAGAAAAAAGGACAGCTTTATTGTTTTCCATCATACATAATGAGCAGATTGGTCAAATTAATTCGACAAGTGTGATATAAAAAGTTGATTGCAAAGACGTCGTTTTGGAAAGCATCACAACAACAAAAAAACTGGAAATGTAGCTAATTTGATTTTGCAGACTACCATTTCCATTATATTTCTAGGTAAGTAATTGGAGGACTAAAATTTAGTAAGCATGTGAAAGAGGATGTGTAAAAATCCTGATATTTTATTGCCATACCCTATTTTTCTATTGTCAAAAAAGGATTATGAAAAAGAAAGGAAATGGGGTAAATGTCAAGGAGACAACATCCCATATCCAGGTTAAAACGACCCGAAACAAAGCATCTAGGGGTCACCGTACGGTCTTCAACACAGTGAGGAACCTCATACCATATAGAAAGCCCTAAATTGCCCCCAAAAAAGTAAAAAATTGAATAAATCAATAGAAACAAATCACATCCAATAACCCAAATATCAAGAAACTAACATTTTATAAGAAGACAAAGACAAGCCAATGACCAACATATTTCTGACTTGGGACAGGCGCAAAAATTGCGGTGGTGTTAAACTCGTTTTCTTGGATCCAAACCCTCCCACTATGTGTGGTAAATGGCTAAAAATAAATACACAAAAAGACTCACAGTAAAAATCAAACTAGAAAAAAGTCCAACTTATCAAGACGAGTACCCTTACAATGAAGTACATAAAACATGAAGACAATACACACAGGTACTTCCGGACAATTGCTCGCAGTTACTGACAGCTAGCTAAGGACATGATTTCCGTTGACTTTGATATCAAGCCTTCTTACATATGAAATTTCAACTGAAATACTTTTAAAAAGATCTGGTATAACAACATCATCAACTGAATGCATGAAATGGACATATTGGACTTCACTCTGAACAAATCAAGTGTAATTATTGTGGAATGAAAACTGGTGTGCCCTTGACATTAGATGCTAACAAATTTGCTTACTAACAAAATTAAATGATAAAAAAATAGACTTATAAAAGGTTTTTGTTAGTTTAATAATTCAATTAACTATATATATATATATATATATATATATATATTTTGAGACTGATAATTAATTGTTATATTTTTTATGCAAATATTTATTTGTCTGATTTTATTCATGTAGTTCTTTTATATATAAAATATCTATTTTCAATCAATATTACTATATTATGGCCAAAGCTCTTATATTTTGACCCCAGTGAAAAGAAGCATGCTTACTGAATGAATAGCCCTTATGGTATGAATTAGTCGTCGTCCTTGCTCAGAAAGCATAATTCGCAAGAAGATATATAATATATGAATAACGAAAATACCGAGGTTACTGTTCACGGGGTATAATAGGAAAAATGAAAGGATATGGAGTGAATGTACATGTGACAAAAACGCACACGATACATAGAAAACTCCAGTTTATCAAGGACAGGGCTTTTATTCCTGTCTTCATCTTGATGTCGCCTGAGGGTCTTCAACTAGAGGTGAACAATATTCACCCCCTCAAGCGAGATCAAGAAGGCCCCTAGCGTGCACTTAAGTGGTATTCTTGACAAAAATTATATCAAGGTCACTCCCTTGCTCCCCACCCGCCATGGAGTGCCAACTTGGGTGATGATCAGGGTTATCCAGCTGAAAGCACCAGGGTTACAAGAAGAGAATAAAAATGTTGAGCAACATCGATCGCAGCTAAAATATGTCATTGAAGCAACACATGTCGGGAGCGGTCAATGAGAAAAAGAGTAAAATCGGGCAATGTATGCCTACAAATATTTGTCATTAGGTAGCCCGACGAAAGACAAAAATAAGGACAAAAACATCATCGATAGACAACACAGGGCACATCGAAATATATGTAGGCAAACCTTGCAGTGTAACTTTGGTTGAAAGGGCAAAAATAGTCGTGTGTACAGAATATAACATTTTAGTAAAAATAATGAAAATATTGAACAGCCAAATTAAAAAAAAATAAATGAAATAGTAAACGTTTGAGAAATTCTCACACGGACAAACACGCCATAACTGTAATATTATAAGAGCATACATCTCAAGCATGGGGAGACTTTCTACTGACTCCACGCAGCACGAATGTCTAGTTTAAGTTTTGGTTGGATGTGAAAAAATTAGGCGAAAGTGGTTGGCGTCGAGATGGGTTGACTTCCAAAAGTTTACTTATTTTATTTTTTAAAGCTTTACAGTTTTTATATACATATCCATTCTTTGGTCATGTGTCATACGAGAACGATTGACTTAACATTACATGTAAATCGTTGTTGGATTCGTCCACAAATCGGGTCGTGCATGAAAATTAAAACCACACGTACTGAGAAGAAGGCTGTAGACGCTAACAAACAAGTACCTATGATTTCTTCTATGTGTATTTGAAAATTATTATACTTCATGCAAATTTCTGATAAAATCCAGTCATTTCATTGGTTCTCCTCGATGTGGTATTTTGCAGTATTTTTTGTTTGCTCCGCCTCCCCCTAGCAACATGTGATATTTTTGCGTAGCAACGAAAATATCACAGGCTTCCCCTAGCAACATGTGATATTTTTGCATAGCAACGAAAATATCACATGCTGAGAACGAAGTTTGCCGAACTCGGAAAATATCACCATCTCCGACCGAGATTCACCGATTAGTATATAGTCCTATTTACTGACTTAGCAGAAGCAGACAGTTCTTCGTTTTCATAATTTATACAAGTGCCTTCGGCTCGAATCACTATTCTTTACAAATTTGAGTTTACGGATAGAAAAGAACATTCCATTCTTACATTTGGACAGGTGAATGCCTTTCTTCTTTCTCTCTTCTCCCGTCCCTTATCTCTCCTCTCTTGTTTCTCTATCTTTGCCTTAAATACCCACTTCTCCTTTAGTCCATCCCAACCATCCCTTTCTCCTGCTGGTCTCCATCTACCCTTACAGTTCAATTAAACACTCCTACTCTATATGAGTTTGTATGTTTAAACTTTGTTGAGATGAATTTCTAGCACT
>MJUU01056660.1:10870-22374 GCA_002080025.1 Modiolus philippinarum | reverse complement strand
CAATTATATCTTTAAGTTACGACATCAATATCTATTTGGAAACCAAAGTTTCATTAAAATCGCACAATGTTGAATTTTCCCACCTTTTTGGCGGCGATTTTGAAAATGGCAATCAACAAACAATTTTCAACACCGGTTTTGCAGTAGTGACATCAATATCTACTTGGAAACCAAATTTCATTGAGATCAGACAATGTTGAATTTTCCCGCCTTTTTTGGCGGCCATTTTGAAAATGGCGGTCAACGAACAATTTTTAACATCAGTTTTGAAGTTGCTACATCAATACCTTTTTGGAAACCAAATTTCATTGAAATTGGACAATGTTGAATTTTCCCGCCTTTTTGGCAGCCATTTTGAAAATGGTGGTCAAAGAAAAATTTTCAACACCGGTTTTGAAGTCGCCATTTCACTATCTATTTGGAAACCAAATTACATTGAAATCGGACAATGTTGAATTTTCCTGCCTTTTTAGCGCCATTTTGAAAATGGTGGGCAACGAAAAATTTTCAACAACCGGTTTTAAAGTCGCAACATCACTATCTATTTGGAAACAAAATTTCATTGAAATCGGACAATGTTGAATTTTCCCGACTTTTTGGCGGCCATTTTGAAAATGGTGGTCAACGAAATTTTTTCAAAATCGGTTTTGAAGTCGCAACATCAATATCTATTTGGAAACCAAATTTCATTGAAATCGGACAATGTTGAATTTTCCCGCCTTTTTGGCGGCCATTTTGAAAATGGTGGTCAGCGAAAAATTTTCAACACCGGTTTTTAAGTCGCAACATCAATAACTATTTGGAAACCAAATTTCATTGAAATCGGACAATGCTGAATTTCCCGCCTTTTTTGGCAGCCATTTTGAAACTGGCGGTCAACCAATAATTTTCAACATCAGTTTTGAAGTCGCCACAGCATTGCAAACATTTTATCAATTGACACTTAACCTTCATCTTCTATAGTTTTGGAAATAAAAGATGAAAAATATGAAAATTTTGAAAATTCCGTGAAAAAAGGGCAATAACTCCTACAAGGGTTTTTGGATTATCTTCAAAATTTCAGGGTGTGTAGATCTTGACATGCTGAACATTTTTGCAATTTAAAGTTGACGTGTATCTCTTATAGTTTTCCTGATAAAAAATTAATTTTAAAAAATTAATTTTGCAAATTTTACAGAAAAGGGGCAATAACTCCAAGATGGGTTTTCGGATTTTCTTCAAAATTGCAGGGCAGGTAGATCTTGCTATGCTGATCACTTTTTAGTAACAGCAGCCATGTTGTTTGGTCTTCGGACTAATCGAACACAATTTTTAAACTGCATACCCTGGTGATGCTTCAGGCCAAGTTTGGTCACAATTGGCTCAGCAGTTTCAGAGGAGAAGATTTTTGAAATTGTTGACGGACGACGGACGGACGACGGACGCAAAGTGATGGCAAAAGCTCATATGGCCTTTTAGGCCAGGTGAGCTAATAAAAAGGAGTATTAGCCAAAAAATCCAACACAGAATGTTAATTTTTAAATATTTTCATAAACAAATGTTGATAATTTGGTACAAAGGAAGTGACTGCCTATTGTGGGCCCTCCTGCGTTCAGCAGTACCTCTAGCTACACTTATATTAGACTTTGATATTTTGATAATTTGATTTAATTTTTGTGTTTATAATTTTTATTACTTTTTTCTAAATTATTTAATCAATCATGTAATCATTTTTGATATTTTTTTCTGAATTATTATTATTTTCAAAACATTTTTGCTGTTATTTTTTTAATTCGTGGCCAAGATTTGTCAAATCGTGGGAACGATTTGTTTCTCGTGGTCACGATTTGTTAATTCGTGGGAACAATTTGATATTTCGTGGGAACGATTTGATTATTCGTGGGAACAATTTGTTAATTCGTGGCCACGATTTGTCAAATCAAATCGTGGGAACGATTTCTTTCCCGTGGCCACGATTTGTTAATTCGTGAGAACGATTTGATAATTCGTGGGAACGTTTTGATAATTCGTGGGAACGATTTGATAATTCGTGACCTAGATTTGTCAAATCGTGGGAACGATTTGTTTCTCGTGGTGACGATTTGTCAAATCATGGGAATGATTTGTTTCTCGTGCCCACGATTTATCAAAACGTGGGAACGATTTGTTTCTCCTGGCCACGATTTGTTAAATCGTGGGAACGATTTGTTTCGTGCCCACGAATTGTTAATTCGTGGGAACGATTGATAATTCGTGGCCAAGATTTGATAATTCGTGGGAACGATTTGTTAATTCGTGGCCACGATTTGTCAAATCAAATCGTGGGAACGATTTCTTTTTCGTGGCCACGATTTGTCAAATCGTGGGAACGATTTGTTTCTCGTGGCCACTATTTGTTAATTCGTGAGAACGATTTGATAATCCGTGGTCACAAATTGATAATTAGTGGCAACGATTTGTTATTTCGTGGTAACGAATTGATAATTCGTGGCCACGATTTGACCATTCGTTGGAACGATTTGTTAATTAGTGGCCACGATTTGTCAAATCAAATCGTGGGAACGATATGTATCTCGTGGCCACAATTTGTCAAATCGTGGGAACGATTTGTTTCTCGTGGTCACGATTTGTTAATTCGTGGGAACGATTTGATAATTCGTGGGAACGATTTGATTATTCGTGGGAACAATTTGTTAATTCGTGGCCACGATTTGTCAAATCAAATCGTGGGAACGATTTCTTTCTCGTGGCCACGATTTGTTAATTCGTGAGAACGATTTGATAATTCGTCGGAACGATTTGATAATTCGTGACCTAGATTTGTCAAATCGTGGGAACGATTTGTTTCTCGTGGTAACGATTTGTCAAATCATGGGAATGATTTGTTTCTCGTGCCCACGATTTATCAAAACGTGGGAACGATTTGTTTTTCCTGGAAACGATTTGTTAAATCGTGGGAACGATTTGTTTCTCGTGCCCACGAATTGTTAATTCGTGGGAATGATTGATAATTCGTGGCCAAGATTTGATAATTCGTGGGAACGATTCGTTAATTCGTGGCCACGATTTGTCAAATCATATCGTAGGAACGATTTCTTTTTCGTGGCCGCGATTTGTCAAATCGTGGGAACGATTTGTTTCTCGTGGTCACGATTTGTTAATTCGTGAGAACAATTTGATAATCCGTGGTCACAAATTGATAATTAGTGGCAACGATTTGTTATTTCGTGGTAACGAATTGATAATTCGTGGCCACGATTTGATCATTCGTTGGAACGATTTGTTAATTAGTGGCCACGATTTGTCAAATCAAATTGTGGGAACGATATGTATCTCGTGGCCACAATTTGTCAAATCGTGGGAATGATTTGTTTCTCGTGGCCACGATTTGTTAATTCGTGGGAACGATTTGTTAATTCGTGGCCACGATTTGTTAAATCGTGGGAATGATTTGTTTCTCGTTGACACGATTTGTTAATTCGTGGGAACGATTTGATAATTCGTGGCCACGATTTGATAATTCGTGGGAACGATTTGTTAATTGGTGGCCACGATTTGTTAATTCGTGGCCACGATTTGTCAGATAGTGGGAACGGTTTGTTTCTCGTGGCCACAATTTGTCAAATCGTGGGAACGATTTGTTTCTTGTGGCCACGATTTGTTAAATCGTGGGAACGATTTGTTTATTCGTGGCCACAGTTTGTCAAATCGCGGAAACGATCTGGTTCTCGTGACCACGATTTGTCAATTCTCGGGAACGATTTGTATCTTGTGGCCACGATTTGATAATTCGTGGGAACGATTTGTACCTCGTGGCCACAACTTGATAATTCGTGTGAACGATTTGTTTCTCTTGGCCACGGTTTGTGTTGATTTTTTTTATGTGGCACCACATAATGTGACCTTAATAAGCTTTTATAGTCAAACTTTCCATATCTGTAACCGTTTTTGAGTTATTTGCAAAAAACAGCAATTTACCCCCATGTGCTATTTTTGGTAACAGCGGCCATGTTGTTTGGTTTTCGGACTCCCCTGTTACAATTTTGAAACTGAATACCCTGGTAAATATTCTGGACAATTTTGATAAAAATTTGCTTAGTGGTTTCATAGGAGATTTAAAAAAAAAAATAAACAGCTGCTCCAAGTTCCATGATTAAGCCCGTTTTCACACAATCTAAACTTTAAGTGATTAGGTAAGGGGTTCTCAATTTAGAATGCACCTTTTGCTGGCTAATTTAGCTTGATATCTCTTTGATAAATATCTCTACAAAGTTTGAACTGAATTGACCAGAGGGCTGTCAAATTACAACAGGACATGTAAAAACTTGCCTTAAAATTGACGATTCAAGTCCCAAGAAAAATGGGAATTTCACGAAAAAGTATACGGATCATGAGGCCATCAATGACATCATACCCATTCCCTCTACAAAGTTTCAAGTGAATTGGATAAATGGTTTTCAAGTTAGAGCGTAACATGTCAAAATTGTCTTAAAACTAAAGAATAAAGTAGCATAAACCTTGCAAGAAGAATCGGAATTTCATGAAAAAAGTATACAGATCGTCATGCCATCATACCCATTACCTCTACAAAGTTTGAAGTGAATTAGATAAATTGTTTTCAAGTTAAAGCGGGGCATGTACAACATTGCACTAATATTGGCGAATAAAGTTCCATAACTCTTGCAAGAAGAATCGGAATTTGACGAAAAGTATATACAGATTGTCAGGCCATCATATCCATTTTTTCTACAATGTTTGAAGTGAATTAGGCAAAGGGTTGTCAAGTTAGAGCGCGGCATATGAAACGAACGGACGGACAGACGGACGGACGGGTAATCGGACATCTGTATACCATAATACGTCCGTCTTTAGACGGGCGTATAAAAAGTTTACGACAAACGGACGACGGACGCCAAGTGATGGTATTAGCTCATAAGACCCTTTCTGGTCAGATGAGCTAAAAAAAAAAAGCTTATAATCATTTTCTAGTATTTTGTCAAAGCTACAGGACAGAATTTTCAACAACCTGCATACTTCAGCTGGTATCATACGTTAAGCTAGTATCCTCCCGAAGTACCTGGTGATACCTCCAGATTTAGCGGGAATTCACAATTCATTTGCTTTACATTTGTGGGGTTCCTGTTCATTTTAGTTTATTTGTATTGAATTTGTCATATAGTTTCAATTTGTGTCATACATGAATTTCCATGTTTGTTTTATTTTTTACTTAATTTCCGTTTTTTTTTTGTTTTTTTTTTGTTTGTTTTTTTTTTCGATGTATATCTAGAAATACTGAAAGTATTTCATGATTAGATTGATATAAAAAGTATATTTCCCTTTTTACTAATGATGTCGCCAAACATAGGCTTAATGTTGTAAAAGAGCTCTGTGCTAAGTTTGTATTAAAAGATCTTATAAAACTGCTATTGATACAAAAATGGTATGTGGTCTTATTCTTCATTACATGTATAAACTATGGGATGACCTTGGTTTACTTAGAGACGTAGACTTGCTACCCCTTACCGTACATTTCTGAAGACAACAAAATTCCAAAGATACTTTCAGACGACGGCCAGTATTGGATCACTATCGCAAAAATAACCAACTCCGTCTCCGTCCACCTTTTAAAATGACTGCCGGAATATTGCTGTAATACTGCTGAAAGTGGTATTGACCCAACGCTATGAAATAAAACTCTTCATTTTAAAATGCATTTTAATTTATTAATTTACATTATGTTGAATTCACTAGGAATGCAATCGCTGTTTCCTCTTGTGTGTCTCTATTAAAACTTTCTAACACGGAAATTACAAGATATTCGTAAAAAATCTCTTTAATATTACAGAAGGACAATTATTTCCTCAAGGTTGTGACCCGTTGTGTTTTACAGGCCTACATGGTTTGTTAAACATGTGACATCGTCCTCTGATTGGCAGTTTGTGTGGGTAGTATCCTGCGGTATACTGGATTTCTACGGCATCGGTTGTAATGGGAACGGTGTTGGACAGTTTAAACACTCTGTAGCTCCTGGAGGCCATCACTGAAAAATTCTCAATCTAAAAGGAAAAAAAAACAGTAATGATTGTATTGCTTTACGCTTAGTAATATTGTTGTTTTTAGGATAGAATTCATTTTTATACTTATGGTTTTGAGTCGCTGCGTGTCAGTGTTTCTTTCTGTTTTTTTTTCTTCGTCTTTACCATTCTTAAATTACTCTGTGATTCCTATAATCTTTATTACTTATTTGATTCAGTGATATTCAGTTCACATATATACTAGTACACGGATCACCGTAACCCCGAATGAAATTACTCAAATTACAAATTTAATATTTCAAGGGTGTTCTGATTCATATGCCTAAGTATGATACACATTGTTTCAAGCTTCACCTCTAAAAATAACATAAACACCATCCATGCATATTGTTATGACATCAATAATACCTCCTCCAGTGTCTTCTCTCTCACTCCTTTTTTTTTTGGGGGGGGGGGGTAATACTGCTATTACTTTAGTTTTGTTTTGTGGCGTTCCTGTTCATTCGTATTTATTTGTATTTTTCTTGGTATCTACATTTGTTTTAATCTTAATTTTCGTTAATTTTTGTTTGGATTTTTATCTAAAGATTTGCCCCCCTTCTATTTTTATTGCTTCGGTATCCGTTTACCGATGTATTGGATTTGGAATATCGTCTTGTATCATCATAAAAAAGGTATACAAAAGGTACACACATACACAAATCTATCTTTAGGGTACACGGCCTTATGATCATGACCAACGTCAAAATGATTATTTTGACACCTGTCTTATTATAATTGAACGTAAATATATGTATTTTATGCCTCCTTGTCCCGTTATAAAACTACAATATATTGACATTAATCACCTCTTCATTTAGTTGGTGTGCTTCAAAGGCTAATATGTGTAACTAAGTGGTAAATATATGAGCAACACGTGAATAATCAAAACTCCTGTTTTTGTCCCTACCGGCGATCGCCGAAGGAGACTTTAGGTTTGCCCTCTTTGCGGCAGTCCAGCATCAGTTTTCCGCACTTTTTTCCTAAACCATTGCATTTGGAGTACATGTATAATCTAATATTTCATATGTGAGTCTGGCTCGATGATTTACAGATCAAGTTTGAGTTTGGTTCTACTCCACTGATTTTCGACAGTGTTATGTGCCTTTTACTTTGGAAAATTTGGTAAAATATCAGTTTTCCGCATTTTTTCTTAACCATTCACTGTAGGTATTGGTCTAGTTTAGCATTAGACCGAATTATCTGTCGTTTACAAAGCTACTTTTATTATTCTATATTCATCTTTTACTGATCTGAATTTTTATTATTTTTTATTTTTCACATTGCTTGGTCACAAAGCAATATAAAAAATTAAAAATCTGAAAACGCACCAAAGGTGCGAAAGCCGAGTTGCGAACATTTGTTATTTTCATAAGTACATCATCGGATATTCAAATAGTTGCATATAAGCATATAAATTCTTTTATTTCAATCAGAGATTTATAATGGAACTTTTGAGGACGTTTGACTTTGTCCTTACTTGACTAAAAATTTGGCAGAGGTTATAATTTAGGTGATACATACTGCTGATAACTGCATGAAGTCAAAACATTTCAAGTCCTTTTCCAAAAAAAAAACTTTGGGCAGGGGTTCCCCTTAAAATTAAGTTTTTTATTATTGCTGAAATTGTACAAGTATGTATCAGAATGCCTATTTTTTCTAAAAATTTTCGTTTCTGGTTTGGTATACATGGCAACCAAAAGCTCCACTATCCATTGCAACTCATTTCAGACCACCTCTAAAAAAAAATTGGGGCAGGGGTTCCCCTTATAATCCGAGTAATCCAGGTTACATAACACATTGCTGAAATCAAAACACTCCAAGTCCCCCTTTCAAAAAAAAAAAGGCAGGGGTTCCCCTTATAACTTAGTTTATACATATTTCTGAAATTGTGGAGAAATATATATGAAGCAGAATTTTTTTTTCAAAGATTCAGTGTTCTGGTTTGGTTTCCATGGTAACTGAATGCTCCACTATCCAATACAACCCATTTCAGACCACCATTCAAAAATAAAATTTGGACAGGGGTTCCCCTTATAATCAAGTTTATACATATTGCTGAAATCAAAACATTCCAAGTCCAACTTTCAAAATAAAGATTTGGCAGGGGTTCCCCTTATAATCTCGTTTAAACATATTTCTAAAATTGTGAAGAAAAATATTTAGCACAATACTGTTTTTCTCAGATTCAGTGTTCTGGTTTGGTTTCCATGGCAACTGAAAGCTCCACTATCCATTAAAACCCATTTCAGACCACCGTTCAAAAAAAAATTGGCCAGGGGTTCCCCTTATAATCTAGGTAAGATGTATTGCTAAAATCAAAACATTCCGAGCCCCCCTTTCATAAAACAAAATTGGTAGGGGTTCCTCTTATAATCTAATTTATAATGCTACAGAAAATATGTAGCAGAACACTTTTTGTTAAAGATGTAGTGTTCTGGTTTGGTTTCCATGGCAACTGAAAGCTCCCCTATCTATTACAACCCATTTCAGACCACCATTTAAAAAAAGTAGGGGTTCCCCTTATAATTCAGGTAATATGTATAGCTGAAATCAATGATTTACAAAAAAATCAGAATACATAAATGTATTTTTTTTTATCTAAGATTTTATTTCTACTGGACATTGCAAAGGACTTTTAGTAATAATGAATACTACTTCTTCATATTAAAGTAATTACCTCCTTTAGTTTTATTACCTCCCTTTTTTTAATTTTGACTTTTCAATATATCTTTTTTTACGTTATTGTCATACAAAAAAGCGTGTTGGTGAATATAATTAGAACTTTGGAATGAATTTACATGTTAAAGCAATATAAAAATTACTTTTGTATGAACAATAAAACTTTTTAAGCTATTTTTGTTATCAAATAATACAAAAGCTGTGATTTTAGGCTTTATTGAAACGTTTAATTTTTGTTACATTTTTTGAAGTTGTGACCTTGACCTTTGACACACAAACCTCAAAATCGATAGAGTTCCTCCTCTGAGCATTACTCATGTCTATGCCAAGTTTCATTTGGATGTGTAATGTGGTTCTGGAGATATTGTGTTTAAACATATAAGTCAAATTTTTGTTCTATTTTTAGAAGTTGTGACCTTGACCTTTGTTGCACAAATCTCAAAACCAATAGGGATCTTCCTCTAATCATAACTCATGTCGGTGCAAAGTTTCATTTGGATATGACATGTGGTTCTCAAGATATCATGCGGAAACCAAAAGTTGACGCCCGGACGCCCGGACGCCCAGGCACCATTCATCAAATTATAAGCCGAGTTTGACTTCGTCGCAACTCGGCTAAAAATAAAAATAAAAAGTCAGATCAGTAATTAAAAGATGAATATAGAATGATAAAAGTAGCTTTGTAAACGACAGGTAATTCGGTCTAGTTTAGCATGTGAATCGTCTATAAGTTACAAATCAAGTCTGAGATTTGTTCCGTTTCAATGCTGTTGGACAGAATTATGGGCTTTGGACTTAGAATCCTTTAGAAAAATATCAGTTTCCCACTCTTTTCTAAACCATTGCAGGTATTGATCTAATATTTGGCAAGCTAGTCTACCTCGTTAAGTTACAGACCAAGTTCGATTTCGGGTGTACTATATATATGAGCCTGTGACTCGAATAACTTTTTCTTCTACTATTTTTGCTGGTGTAATAAAGCCTTGTTTTACCAAATTGGTATTGCCTTGCAATACTATCCACACTTGTCTCTTAAAGAGGGGGCCGATGGGTTTATTTCGTTCTCCGTGATCGGGGATTTCAATTCCCCGTGATTCGTTTTCCATTTCAGTAATTTGTCGTGAATCGTTATTAGAGCATCGCTGTGAATCGTTCTTGATCAAATTGACAAAATGAATTTTCCGTGAACTGTGATTGGTCCGAATAAATTTTTCGTGATTCGTGATGAGACCCCCCCCCCCCATCAGGCCCCTCCTTAAAGTCTGATAGAAAACTATTGTATACCAATTTGTCTTCAGTGGATTATCACAGGTTTCCAATCGTATTCTACGGGACTGTAATTGTTTTGCCACAGAAAAAAGACATGAGTTTTGAATGAGTTGCTATAGGTGATACTGTAGGAATTAACGTATACTAGTATGTAAGAACATGATTATCCCTTTCTTTGTGTTTGAGTTCGAAATGACCAGTGCTCGATCAAGAAGGAGGGAATTGTGTCTTCTTTACAATATAAGAAAATGACTAAAATGATTTAAATAATTCTTTATCAGTATTTGATTACTTAAAGTCTTTAATCAAGTTTTATTCGTCCATCTCTACCAAAGCAATCGATAATTAGACCTTGACGGAATACATTGATAATACAATAAAACTGGATTTGTTTGGATTTTGGTAATAATCAGGAAAATATTTAGCGTGGAGAATATTTATCTTATCTAAAGGGATTCTATGCTTGGCTTCTGTAATTTTTAAAGTTAGAGGCTCTGGTCAGGTGTTGTAATAGTAAAATTGTGTAAAGCATGAAGTTATACAATAGATAATCCATTATTAAAACACGAACAACTGAAGACTCTTCATGAAGAAAAGCCGTTGATTTCTCTTAATTTCATTGGTCGAGAGCACTTTGTCATGCTCTTAAAATTCATGATGAATATTTAATACTTAATGCTCCAGGAAAATATATATTATGCATGTATGTAGGTTTGTTTGTATCAGGGTCTTATGTATTACAACCAAGCTCTTTTGCCCTAACTGTGGTGATCTGAATTGGATCACCCCAGTTAGAACAATTAGGTACTCCAACGAAGACTTGTAAGCAAAGTTTGATGATTTATCAATTTGCATTGCACAAATACATAATGATGATATGGTGCATGAAGATGCGCGTTAAGTGTTTTATTTAAATTACAACCTATACTTTTAATTTGCAAAGTTTCAAATAGAATCATGAATGCACGTAGGTTCACGGCAATTTTAACTTTTACTTGTTTTTGCAGTTTTCATTAATTTTCGTCGTAGTTTATCTTAATTAGTTGCCAAAGCGCCGCAACTCCAAATAATTTGGAACCGGTTTTCCTAAGCTCTTAATATAGGTACTCCAACGAACACTTTTGTAAGTTTGATAATTTATCAATTTTCATTGCACAAATACATAATGATGATATGGTGCATGAAAAAGTACGTTAAGTGCTGCATTTAAATTACAACCCATACTTTCAACTGCAAAGTTTCAAATAGATTCATAAATAGTCTGTGTATGAGGTCGATACGATGTTAGAAACATGCGGTATGCATTTCTATTTTTAGTAACATGCGAATGCGATATAACTTTTCGATATACTGTTTCTAGTCAATCTCTAAAAATACAGTGGGTCATGTGATCAGTTCTCCACTAATCAAATTTCTCAAATGATATCAAATTAATAATATATACAATCATTATGGGGCACAATAAGGATATATATATATATATATATATATATATATATA
>MJUU01056658.1:225921-239424 GCA_002080025.1 Modiolus philippinarum | reverse complement strand
TTTCCTATATATTTTCAGAGTGGCTTCAACATACTCGGTACAATGATAACCCATCTTCTGGCGAGATTTGTATGATCAAAACATCATTATTGAACATACAGGACTGCTACTAAACTTGAAATGAATAATGTCTTTCACTGCAGTCTACGCTTTTCGTGATTTCCATCCAACACATCACTGTATTTTGATATAAGGAAAGAAATAACCGACATATCTTACTTGGAATACACAAAAACATTAAAGATCAGCTTTTGTTTCAGATAGATGCAAAGTAGGGCCATGGTCATTATGGGGAGATATAAACTGCCATACAAAACAACGAAAAAGAACCAGGCGATACATGAAAGAATCCACAGGATGTACTGAGATCCTTGCGGAGGTCAAAACTGGTAAGTGTTATACAGTAACATATAATTTCTTGTCATTAAATACATCTGAAAGAAACTTTTAATATAGGTTTTTGACACCAAATGTAACTTGTATTTAGGAATATAAAGATAAGAAATAAAAGTAAAATAAAAAGTATGCAGTATGTTGGAATTTGTGTTTTAATTCGTTTGTTAAGACATTACAATTAAAAAGCAACCATTTAACAAGACTCAGAAAATAGATGACGTTACAATGAAAATGTCAAAAGTTTGCAGTTCAAAAGACGCAATGATACAAGTTGAATTAACATTTTAGTTTTATTTGCACACATCTATAGATGCGTGTGCTAAGCTTCCTTCAGTTTTTACACAGGAAAGAATAATAAAATTCAAGAACAGAGTGAATAAACTATCAAAGCAACTGTAATACCGCCACATAAAATAAAATGCTGTACATGAATGCCACATGCTAAGGAAAGAAAAGCAAAAGTAAAATCTCCACTTCTGTTAATTTGAAACACAGCTATTTATAATTTTTATTTTTAAATTGGTAAGGTACAGGTGTGACCTGAAATTAAAACTCAGTCTGATGCAATAGACCTCAGATTATGCATGATTTATAAAATGTCATCTTTCCATGCCAAAATAACTCAAAGTGATACATGACAATGACAAATAACTAAATGCCGAAGTTACTGTGAATTTATTTTCTGCATATGCGCATTTCGACAACTGATGTCTCTTCAGTGCAGATAAAATCTAAACATTTGGAAGACCATAAACTCAAATATGTTCAAAAACTGAGAGACCAAAATACCCAATATTATCCAAATGTAAAGCCAAAATAAGCTAAGGACAGAGCTATGCATGAGTGAGATACTCCTTAGTTTTCAACAAAATTTACAAAAATTTAGATATTGCAAGTTTCCAAATAGAATCGGCTTTCGGGTCAGCACGGAAGTACTGACTACTGGGCTGGTGAATACCATCAGGGACTAACAGTCCACCAGCAGAGGCATCGACCCAGTGGTAACAAATAACTAAATACCGAAGCTACTGTGAATTTATTTTCTGCATATGCGCATTTCCCCGAGGGTATTCACCAGCCCAGTAGTCAAGAGTCAAGAGTAAGTATCTCGTGCCTCTAAAAGACACACGCCGTATTGAAAATGAAAAAAAAAGGAAATGGGGTAAATGTCCAGGAGACAACATCCAATCTCTAGGTTAAACCTACCCAAAGCAAAGTATCTAGCGGTCACCGTACGGTCTTCAACACAGTGAGGAACCTCACACCATAAAGAAAGCCCTATAAATGGCCCCAAAAAGTAAAAAAGTGAATAAATCAATGGAAACAAACCACATCCAATAACCCGAATATCAAGAAACTAAAATTTTACAAGGACAAGCCAATGACCAACATATTCCTGACTTGGGACAGGAAACTCGTTTTTGTTGGATCCAAACCCTCCCCTATGTGTGGTGAATGTCAATTTCGGCAATGAAATCAAACCCAGTTGATGAAAAGAACAAACTTTAGTTGTTAAAGGACATATTTGCTGTCATCTGGAATAATTAATGACAATTAATTATTGTTGCTGCTTATTCATCGTCTTTTTTGCCATCCGAGCAGAACTAAAATTTACTGCAATTTGTTTGTTTTGCCTTTTCCCAATAGTTTTATTGTATTTAAGACATATGCAAGTAAACACTTGAGTATTTACCTTTACATTTAGTTGTCTACCTTTTCATAGGCCTTTGTTTTAAGATAACTGCCGGGTTTATCTTTTTTGTCAGTAAAGACAATATATTATATGGTCGCTGGTGACAGTTTCAAATATTCTATCTATACAATAATCCACAAAATTACACTGAAATTTCTGTGTATGCCTTCTAAAATTTTTAGTTACTTATATCTAAAGCAATGAAGGGACATGGAGTAAAAGCAAATGGGACAAAATCTCCACAAATACGTGTGAAAAACAAGCAATGGAACAACGCTTTTATTGTTCTTCATCTTGAAGTCACCATGAGGCCTTTAACAATGAGCTATGCTCATACCTCATAGTGAGTTCAAGACGGCCCCTGGCACCGGTTTAAGCGGAATTCATTGCTGGATGTCGAGCAACGCTACATCCATGTTCATCATGTCATGGATGCGGGATCGTCAACAAACATAAAATCAACTGGCGAAGTATTCTTACAATTTCTGTCATCCATTGCCCGACAAAAAGACCAATAGAAGACAAACACAACGTTTACACAAAACCACAGGGCACTCATCGAGTCAATAGTAAGAAAACTTGGCATAATAAAATTATGAGTTGTGGGCACACAAATCAGGTGGTCAGAATAATAATTTTAAAAACACAAAGAAAAAATAAAATGCCAAAATTTGAAATTATGATATTGCATCCATATGAGAAATTATCCCAGGAACAAGTAAACCATAACTGAAATGAATATAGAGTATACATCTCTCTCACGGGGAATCTTTTCACGGACTCCACACTGCAGGAGAGACAAAATCCAGTCTAAAATAAGCAATGAAGGAATATGGAGTAAAAGCAAATGAGACAAAATCTCCACTAATACGTGGGAAAAACAAGCAATAGAACAATGAAGTCATTGCACGTGGAATCATATTCTATACAAGAAATGATACTAATTTGAAGAATGATGGAATAACTTGTCAAATTCTTTACAGTTAAAATTCCAACTCCAAAAATATCGGCATGGTCAGAATGGGGAAGACCAGATAGGTATGGAAGACGAAAACGATCAAGACGTGTGATTGGTGTTTGTGCAAGTGATGTTCCTCTAGAAGAAATTAAATCGAATGATTTGGATAGATACAAGCCAAATCAAGGAGTAAAGGCTCATGTGAAAACCGTAGTTCAAACGCAAACAGGAACTAAAATAAATCCAATACAGTCAGTTACAAAAGTCGTATCACAGTCTCAAAAATTCAATATCAGACCCTTTGAATCAATATCACTAAATCTGTCTGATGACATAAACAACGGAAATATATCATATGATAATGAAATCAGTAATAGTACAGCAATTGAAATAGGAAATAATTCCGATAACACTCTGAAAGGCAATATCTCAGACAAAAATAACAACGAAAGTGTAACAAAAACAGGTGAAAAGGACACAAAAATTAAGCAGAAAAAAAATTCGGATGGAGTAAAAAAAGTATATAATATATCCGAAAATATTGTAAATGAAAAAGCAACTGAATCCAGCTCAGGAATTCCTCCAGATGCATTTGATGACGCACCTGTGATAATGCATTCGAGAGTATTTAAACCCATCATGAATGCAAATGAAATTGAATACAAAGAAACTGAACATCCATTAATTAAGACTAATTTAGGATTACATATTTCGCCAAAAAACCATCATTCAAAGACCCAGAATAGCTCTACGAAAGACTTTAAACACGGTCCGAAGGAATTTCATCCCCCTGATGAATTAGAAAAAAATATAACTGGGAAAAATAGTTCGAAAATTATGCAATTGATCATACATTTAAAAAATGGTACAAGTACATCAATTTCACATTCTCCTGAAAACAAACATAAGAAACCAGCAACAATAAATCATATGTTTGGAAAGATAGGAAAATACAGAAGGATATACGCACAACTTGTAGAAAAATTTTTAGTTCACTGTCGTAAACATCCAAATGAAACCGGCTTGAATGCCACGTACATTAAATCACCATTGATGGATGATGATGGTGATATCGTTACCACTACGCAAAGACCAACAACAGAAAAATCATACTGGGAAGAAGGTGGGTGGCTTGATTTAGCACCCGAATTTAGCAAAGGATATAATCACATACCATCATCTGGGTCACTTGATAGCAATAACAGTCGAACATATGGCAGTATGAATGAAACTGTAGCAGATAGGTCGTATGGTGGTAATACTGGAATAGTTGGGAGTAGAATATCTGGTACAGTTTCGGCATATAACAGCAATAATCCAACATATGACAATTCTTTGAGTTCAGAGGGATCCAGCCATAACGGACTTCTGGCTCTTAGTAGCAGAGAACGTGAACGCGGTAGTGAACGTGGTAGTGAACGTAGAACATATGGTAAATCTTCGAATTCAGATGAATCCGGCTATAACGGACTTCCCATTTCTAGTGATAGTGAACGTAGAACATATGGCAAATCTTTGAATTCAGAGGGATCCAGCTCGAACGGACTTCCCGTTTCTAGTGGAAGTGAACGTAGCACATATGGCAAATCTTCGAATTCAGAGGGATCCAGTTATAACGGACTTCCCGTTCCTAGTGGCAGTGAACGTAGAACATATGGCAAATCTCCGAATTCAGAGGGATCCAGCTATAACGGACTTCCTGTTTCAAGTGGTATTTTACGTAGAACAGATGGTAACCAGTCGTCAAATTATGCAGCTTCACATTCTGACAAGTCACAAGAGTCAAACAAAAATTCATTTCAAGCATATGCTAGCAAATCATTACGATCTAATGGATCTTACTTTAGTCAAACTTCACTTCCTGCGGGTTCCATGCATAATCAGTATCAGACATACGGAGGCCAACCATTAAATTCTCAAAAGTCCTATGGTAGTCAGAATTCAGTATCGGGAGGTAGAAGTTTTAGTCAGCTCCAAAAATATTGGAAGGACACATTTGGTATAGATGTCTCGCTCAATACGGGCAGACAAGTTAATGGGGGATCTTATAACATTCCTAATCAAAAATATGGTAGTCACAGATCAGATTCCAACGTTTCCGGAACAAATATGTCACCATTTTCACGATTACATTCCAGTCCATCAGTACATTCTTATGGAAGGCAACCATCTGTTTCAGGTGGATTGAATCAAGATTTGATCGAAAAACAAAACAAACCGTCGAATTCAGTAGGATCATATCACAGCCAGTCCTTAATGCAATCAAATAACAGTCCAGTACAAATACATGATATTCAATCCTCAAGTTGTCTGAGATCATACGATAGTCCATCACAACATTCAGGCAAATCATATCGTACACAATTACAGATGGGTGAAAGCAATCAACCTTTGGTATCACAAAAAAATCAACCCCTGGTATCGGGTGGATCTCTTGGTTTGAACGGAAAGCCCGCCTCAGTAAAAGGTACAACATATCATGCCTCTTTTGGAGCGCATGATGGTCGGGCTGGTTATTCACGGGATTCAAAAGGTAGTCAATCCAAAATTTCTTATGAATCAGATACTTCACTGAAAACACCAGAAAGCAAATTGTCAGGTTCTTTAGGGTCATACGACAGCCCGTCCAAGATTTCAGATGGATTATACCATAAATTATCAAACCAAAATATCGGTACCTATGGTAGTCAGTCCTCCATTTCTGGTAGAGCATTTCTAACTCAAAACAAATCTTATGGCCAATCTATCGGTTCTAGTTCCCTAGGCTCATACGGCAGTCAGTCGCAAATTTCAGAACATTTAAATCAAAATCAGATTGAAACACATAACAGTCAATATACTGGTCAATACAGTAATGAACTTCCTAATTCAGCCGGGTCATATCATACCCCAAATAAAACTACAGTCAGACAAGTTACAGGGCTGGGTTCGTATGGTAGTCAGTCCCATGTTTCGGGCACACTAAATAATACACCACCAAAACAAAATACTAGTGCCTATGGTAGTCAGTCCATTGTGTCGGATAGTGTTTATCATACTCCACATGAACCACTGGATAAACGAATTTCAGATTCTCAGCTACAATACGTCAACCGTCCCCTTCTGTCACATGAGACATTATTAAATACCAATGACAGCCAATCATCAGGCTTTCAATTGTCATATGGTAACCAGGCACCCGTTTCAAGTGAACATCATCATCATAAATCATCAGAAAAATGGATTCATTCTAAAGCATACGATAGCCAAAATAAGGGGTCTTCATATGAAAGCCAAAATTTCGCATCTTCCCCAATTCATAAAAACCACCATGTCACTGACGGACAGGTTCATAATAATGACGGTATGAATCACTTGGAAATGCATAATACGTACAACAGGCACCAGCAATTACCCGATAACATTCAACAGCCTGACGTTAACTCTGGACAATCTGACGATTATATACGGAATATTGGACACGATAGTCACCAGTGGCCCTCACATTCAAAACAAATTCGTGATCATTCGTGGAATACTGGGCCAAATATCCATCAGTGGCCATCACATTCTGAACAATTCGGCGATCACTCATTTAACACAGGACATGATACTCACCAGTGGTCATCGCATTCTGAACAATCTGGCGATCATACATGGAACACTGGACAAAGTATTCAACAAATGAATGGGAATTCTGAACAATCTGGCGACCATACTTGGAGTACTGGACTAGATATTAACCAATGGCCACCCAATTCCGAACAACCTGGAGACGATACTTGGAATGACGGACAAACTAATCAGCATTGGCCAGTCAATTTCGAACAATCTGTCGAACATACTTTGAATACTGGACAAAGTAATCACCAATGGCCGACCAATTCCCGACAATCTAACCAACATACTTGGAATGTTGGACATAGTAATCACCAATGGCCAACAAACTCCGAACAATCTGGTGACCATACTTGGAATACTGGACAAACTAATCACCAATGGCCAATAAATTCCGAACAATCTGTCGAACATACTGGGAATAATGGACAAAGTAACCAGCACTGGCCAATCAATTTCGAACAATCTATCGGACACACATGGAATACAGGACAAAGTAATCACCCATGGCCAACCAATACCGGACAATCTGGAGACCATACTGGGAATGCTGGACAAACTAATCATCAATGGCCAATTAATTCTGTACAATCTGACGGCCATATTTGGAGTACTGGCCAGAGTAGTCATGAATGGCCCTCAGATGAAAAACAGTCACAACATAAAATGCAGAATATCAACATCCAGCTTCCTGTGGATATAAATGAAAGTCAACGACAGACTGATGATCACAGTAGAATTACTGCTGTTGGAAATTCTGAAATGCAGCAATCAGACATTTCTAAAGTGAAGAAATATTTAGAATCAAAGAAAAATTTTAACGACATATTCTCTGTTTTATCAAATAACAAACACAAAGAAACTAATCAAGATTCTTCAGAACCCTTTGGTGACCCCTTTACCAATCTGAATTCAACTTTTTGGAAGTAAAATGGCGACCCTTCGATTAAATAAAAAATGAAAATGACTTTTATTTTATTTTTTATTGTAAGTTAGTTTATAGGTTGTCGTAATATACATGTTTTTGTAATGATAATTTAAAAATACACATTTACAAAATTCTTGAACTGATTCTCAGACATGACCTTGTGTTTTCAGATTTTGAGCAGTGATACATATAATCAAAATGTTTAAAACAAAATTGGGTTATTCATTATACAGGTGTATATAGAAATGCAGAATTTGTTATTCCCTTTCAAAGCAGCTTCCGATTTTTTTCTCAAGTGTTTTTTTTTATTATTCTTAGCAATAAATCAATTTGAAACTCGTAATTAACAAAACAATAGTATTGTTTAATTAACATACAATTTTGAAATAAATAAAAAGCTCTATATATATTGGAAAGTGAAATATAAGAATTTTCTGAAATGCTATTTGATACTGTTTTATGGGCTGAAACATTTTTGATTGGTGTTTTGACCAGTAGTTCAAAGTCAAACTACACTTATATACAAATACATTTTTTTTCGACCAATGTCCAAGAATAAAGAATAGGAGTCAAGTTTGTAGTCCGTATGTAATTTGTCATGACAAATAACTAAATACCGAATTTACTGTGAACTTAATTTCTGCATATGCGAAGGGACTTTTAGGGTGAAAATGGGACAAAGGGACTTTTAGGGTGAAAATGTGCAAATTACTCACACTTCACAAAATAGTTAATATGTTTGTTATTCTTACAAAATAACTATTTTAAGTTTTTTTACAAACACTGTAACATTTTGCCTGACACAAATACTGAATGACAATAAACTGTGAAAAATTACTTGAAAATTTCCCTGCCTTATCGTAGTAAAAAATGTCAAGTTTTTCAATGGTTCGGTTTATTTTTTAGGGATCTTGGAAACTTACACTCCAGAAGTTCTATCGTCTCCATAACGAGTTAAATGACAAGTGGGAAATAGTTTTCGATTATCTCCCTGTACCAAGTTAGATTCATTTGTAAGATAACTTAAATTTCCATATACTACTCTCTTTGACCATATAGAACTAACTAGGTAAAAGGAGGTAATCAACAAATGTTTCTCATTTAATGTGTAAACTTCGAGTGTTTTGTAAGCATTTGCCTAGATATTCTATTTTGTTGTCTCATTTTTGATCATAGAGAGTGAACTTGGTTAAAAGTATCAAGATGAGGATTAGATGAAAAGGTTTTTGCATTGTCCACCTCTTAACCTGAATCCATAATCCTTGATCAGGACATGTAGGCATAGCTCAGTAAACGCTAGGCCCTGTCGACTCAACCGGCCTCCTTAAAGAGGTAGTGTGAACATTTCTGAGTTGTTTCTTGGGCTGCTTCTTGGGCTGCATATTACAAAAGATCTTCAAATCGGAATTCCATGGTGTACTTTCTCCATCCAACAGCGTCCTTGTATAAAGTTGAATACACATTTATCAATGAAAAGTTTGAGTTAACATTAGTCAAGGAAATGCATTTTATGATATCCACATTTTTTACAAGTAAATTAACTTTCATGTTGACAAGATGTTATAAATTGAGGTTATTTATCAAATCACAGTTATCAATAGAAAAATATTCTAAATGAAATCATTCACTTAATGGTTGTTATTCCGCCTTTTTAATGACATTTGAAGAAGTTAAAGGGAAATGTTTTGTCTTGAACCCTGTTAATGTCACGTTTTGCACATAACTACTTAAAAGTACTCAAAAATGCAATGAGCAATGGGTCGTGTAAGTATTTACTTATAAACAATATGGTATTTAATGTCAACAAATACTTTAAAACTTTTTAAGTTTATCACGCAACCCTCGTAAACAAATTCTTCAATTTTATAATTTTAATATTTGTTTTGCTTGTTTTTGTAAAATGATAAAAAAAATGCTTGAGTTTTGTGCTTCTTGACATTTTAAGTTGATTCCGTTTCACTAGATATAGTAATTCACAAAATGATTAATGTGTCTTGGAGTCATTTACGTTTCCATGCTTTGAGTGTTTTAAATAAAAAAGGCATATTTCAATCGCAAATGTGAAGGAAAACCAAACTCCATAAAAAAAACCGTTATTTAATTGAAGCCTAGGCATGTTTACGCTTTGTTTTGATACACGGTAGTATTAAAGCATTTCGTTCTGTTCTACTAATTAAGAAAGAATTCAAACAAAAATAAATACGTACATCACTTAAACATTAGGCAATTCTCATATAATACTCAAATGAGTGAAGACCGCAAACGATTAAAATGCTTGATCTGTTGGCTTAACAGGTAATTGTGCATCTCGTAATGGGAGGCTTAAATAGTTATCACAGATGCGGTTCATTTGTAGTAAACAGATATATTTTGGAGGATAAACATTTTTGTTAAAAAAGAAGGTAACAAAAAAGAGAGGTTTGCACTCTTCACACTGAGTGAAGAAACCGAGATTTAACATCGGTTTGCATGAAGTACTGCATGAATAAAATAAAATCCCAATGGTAAAAATAACATAATACCAAATCTGTTTGGTAGGGTAGGAAGTCCTTTCGATAATAGGCTCTCTCACGACAACCACTGAGCTATGATTTTCTGGCGGAATCAAAACCAGACCGCGACGTCGAAATTCTGGTGAGAAAATGCACATACCCACTCAATAACCTACAGAGAATAATAGCTCTATGATATCACCAAAGGGTCTATTTATTCCTCTTCGGTGCAGATACAATCTAAGATTTGGATGATCAAGAATCTAAAGAGAGAAACAGCTGACAAAGAACGAGTAACTGGAATTATCTAACACCAAACAAACGAGTAACTGGAATTATCTAACACCAAACAAACGAGTAACTGGAATTATCTAACACCAAACAAAGTCGGCAAAGTACAAGGTAGCACTTTGTACAGGGAAGTTCTCTTCGTTTGATTCAATTATCTTTATTTGTACATAGTTAATTTTCAAAGTATTTAAAAAACATATTTATCCAAATTTAGTCTTCAAGTCCGGTGGTCGGATACACCGAATCTAAAAGATATCATTGAAATAAACAATTACATATCTTAACGATCACTCCATGTAATGAAATGACTAGGAGTTTTGTGTGATTTAATTTGAAATTTCAAGTATTTACAATTCAATGACAACCATACATAAAAAAGTTGATAATTATGTATGAAAATAAATCTACACAAAATAGAAATGTCTCATGCAATTGTGCACTGTAACACATGATAGCATCGACACCTTCAACGTCCATAAGTTCGCCTATGTGGAAAAGGTATCATCTAAATGATTTTTTTCTCTTGAAATATTTCGACTTCTTAGTACGCGTATGTAAATTGACTCATGATAATCATGATAATACGAACACGTAATTTGTTGTACATTCTTTAATTTATTGATAATTGTAATATATATATATATTTTATTTAGAACTACCTCTTTACAACGGGGGCGCCAACTACCAAGGTAGAAGTAGTGGCGCGTCTAATATCATGTTTACAACATAGTTAAAATTATGCACACAATGTCCACAGAATATACATTTGTTAAAATATTATCACAAGAACACAAATCAATACATATCGGCATAAAATATAACAAAGTTAAAACTTGATTCCAAACTACTTTTAGTTTGCACTTCAAGTATTAATTTATTCCTTGTGTTTGTTCCAAAAATCGAGTTTAGGGAGGCTTGACTTTGGCTTTCTAAACAGGAAACATCTAGCGAAACAACATGTAATATTTTAAGGCTGAGCGCATCGTAGTCCCAAAATTTATCATTGTATTTAATCATTTCATTATATACTTGTTTGCATAAACGATGATTTGGTAATTGCAGTAATCGTTTGTAATATGAAATTCTCTGTCTGTCGATAAAACAGACAAAGGCCCCCATCCCAATTCTAACAGTATTGCAGCCTTGGGGATGTTAAGTTTTGTACGAAGAATTATTTTAGCTGCTTTGTATTGCCAACTATCCAAAGTATCTTTACTAGTTTGTGACATTGGCATCCAGACTGCACATGCGTGGGTTATGGAGGGTCTGATGACAGAGTTCCACAACGAATCTCCGAAATTTAGTCTATTGAAATCACCGTGTTCCTCAAGCACCCGTATCATATAGTGAAGTTGCTTATCAACCTTCTCTTTGCGAAAATTGCAAAGTTAGACTTTAAAGTACGACTAACAAAATATCCTAGATACTTATATTCATTTACCTCTTCAATTAAATCATTTCCGATTTTCCAACTAGAATCATAATCTATTCGCTTCCCTACAACCATAACTTTAGACTTTTTTGGGTTAAACTTTAGATTCCATTTTTTGGCAAATTCATTCGAAATTTGCAACAGTGTCTGAAGTTCCCTAGCAGATTTTGCAATTAAAACAACATCATCCACAAAAAGGAGGCAATTGATCAGATTTTGAGATATATTGACTCCAATTTTTGAATCTTTTAACATCTGAACAAGGTCGTTCATTAACACGGAGAAAAGGGTAGGTGATAAAACACAACCCTGTTTAACACCGTATTCTTGATCGAAATAGTCTGATTCAAAATCATTAAATAAAACTTTATTTTCAACATTTTTATAATTTTTTTTTATTAAGCGCCAAGGTTTACCTTGAATGCCGCTTTGCCAAAGTTTAGCTAAGAGCCCTTCCCTCCAAACTTTGTCAAAAGCCTTCGATAAGTCTAGAAAAGCAACATACAATGGCTTTTTTGAAGACTTTGTGGGGGAGCAAATACCATGTAGCGTGAATATGTGATCTTCTATCCTCCTATCTTTCCTGAAAGCACCTTGCAACTCCCCAAGTATATCATTGAATTCTAGATAAGCGACAACTGTGCTTTCAATGATTTCTGAGAATACTTTATACACATTAGACGACAATGTTACTCCTCTGTAATTATCGATGTCATATAAGGAACTCGACTTATGTAATGGCCTTATAATACCATTATGCCAGTCATTTGGAATGACTTCGGTATCAGATATAGCCGTAAACAAATCTACAAGCAAACGTGCCATTATGTCACCCCCATTTTTCAAAAAATCATTCGGTATTTCATCAATACCTGGTGCTTTGCCCGATTTAAGCTCCGTAAGTTTCTTTCGAATGGATTCTTTTTAAATAAAATCGACAAAGTATTTTCATCCCTTCCCACTTTCTCGTCTTTTTCTATAAAAAAAATTTAAAATGTCCTCTTTGAAATCAGAGTCTAATGTTGAATCAACACCAATTGAGCTGAAATGTTTGCCAAATGCATTATTTATGTCATCGCGTTCTTCTAACATATGTGATTTAGTAAGCGGATCTATTATTTGGCTAACACTTTTTTGTTCTCTTGGCCCCTCAAAAGATTCCAGAAAGCCTTACTATTATTTTGATTTTTCCCATTTGTCTTCCCCAAAAGTTTCATTTTATTTTGGAGTTCTTTCCGTTTAAATGCCGTTTGCAGTTTCTTTTCGTTTTCGATATAAGCAAGAAATACTTTTTCCCAAATCGCTATCGTGATTGTGAAATTTATTGTGGATTCTCTGCAATTTGTTGACATCTTGCCGAGCTTTAAGTAGTCTTGTTAGGTCCTTGTCCCAAAAATTTCGATAATTCTTAACTCGTGGGACTTTCCGAACGACTGACTCTGCGGCCTCGTTAACCTTTTCTTTCCAGAAATTCCAAGGAGTATTAATATCATTACTTATTTTGAACCAATCAGAAGAAAATGATTGTTTGAGATGCATTTGAAATAATTCCCAATCGGTATCTTCTGTTAATTTCCAGAAGAATCTCTCATTACTCTTTTGTAATGTTTTAACCTTCTTGTTGTTCGAGTTCAGCAAGCACGCACTTATTATTACATGATCACTGTGAAGATCATATTGACCGTCTTCGTCAATAAAAACTGATTTTACATCGTT
>MJUU01056658.1:186927-225857 GCA_002080025.1 Modiolus philippinarum | reverse complement strand
GTCGTTCAGAATTCTAGTAAAAAATCCCTTACAGCAACTTAGGGAGTTTACAGGGATAAGTTCGGTTGCCTCAATAAATTGTTGGAACCTACAACCGTTGTAACTATGACTGTCAGCAGACAAATTAGTAGTTCCTGTAAACTCACACTTTCTTACGCAGCGACCGTTAAAATCTCCCGATAAAAATATTTCATAGCCAAGAGACACAAAAAGGGAACAATTTTGCAATAACTCATAAAACATTCTATCAGTTAAATCCTTGTTTACCCCGTCATTTGGAAAATAAACAGTTCCTATTGCAGTCTTGACTCCATTTAAACGACCCAATATCCAAAAACGTTCAAATTCATCGTCTCTGCTATTATTCAAATTTTCGTCAAAAATAGGAAAATCGGTTTTTACACATATACCAATTCCGCCTTTTTCTTTAACTGATTTGCTACATTTTCCAAACCAGTTATAACCAGCATGGAGAAATTTAGGCTTGTCGTCGGATCTACAAAAAGTTTCCGCTAAGGAAAATATATCGGGAGAATTGTCTTCGAGATGTTTATTCAACTAATGGATTTTACTCTTTAAACCCCGTATATTTAAAAAGTCAACTTAGGATTTTATAGGTTTACAATTTTTCTTGCGAATGCCTCCCCGGTGGTGACGACGTTTGGAGTTAGGCTTTCTTACCCCAACCTTAAAATCAGAACTGTTGCCTGAATCGGCACAATCATGCTGGCCATCTACCTAAACTTAACATCCCCAAGGCTGCAATACTGTTAGAATTGGGATGGGAGCCTTTGTCTGTATTTATCGACGGACAGAGAATTTCATATTACAAACGATTAATGCAATTACCAAATCATCGTTTATGCAAACAAGTATATAATGAAATGTTTAAATACAATGATAAATTTTGGGACTACGATGCGCTCGGTCTTAAAATATTATGGTAAACATATTTATTTTGCTCACAAAATGCAAAGGAGATCAGACACAAGTTATTCCAACTTACAAAAGTCTTCTCCCATATACAATACAATTCCAATAATAATAGAGCATGTTCATTTAAGACATATATATCAATATTCATATTATTCTAACTGGGTATGACAAAAACAAAGAAGAAAATGCAAACTGTACACAAGCTGAATTAATGATAATGAAGAGGATAAGATGATGATGATGTATGTGTGTCTGTCTGATAGTGGACGAGTATAAATCTCTCTGATTTTTGAAGATGTTTTCATTCTGATCTGTTCTAAGAGCCGTGTTACCACATGCCAAGAGCTGAAGGTCTACAGTGTAATCATTTGGTATCCAACTGAGCTTTTGAAATCGATGTGAACTGAAAATGTTGAACAACAATACCTGTTTCCAAAAAAAGCACTACTACGCAATTAGCGATGACGAACGTCAATACCTGTCTCTAAAATTCTCTGTCAGTAATGAGCAATGATGAATAACAATACAAGTCTCCACAAAACACTACTGGCAATTGGCAATGACGAACGGCAATACCTGTCTCTAAAAAGATCTCCTACAGTAATGAGCAATGATGAATAACAATATAAGATTACCAAAACACTACCGGTAATTGGCAATGACGAACGGCAATACCTGTCTCTTAAAAGATCTCCACTAGTAACGAGCAATGACGAACGGCAATACCTGTCTCAAAAAAGATCTCCACCAGTAATGAGCAATGACGAACGGCAATACCTGTCTCTAAAGAGATCTCCACCAGTAATGAGCAATGATGAATAAAAATATAAGATTACCAAAACACTACCGGCAATTGGCGATAACGAACGGCAATATCTGTCTCTAAAAACCAAACAGCACTTCAAGCGATGACGAACGACAATACCTGCCTCCTAACAGCTCTAAGAGCAATGAACAATGACTAGCGAAAGTACCTACAAAGAATATCACTGCCCCAAGCAAGAACATTGAAAATATTGGAAATGAAATAAACACTATACTCGTACACCAGAAACATTCACTGCAAAATTTCACTGCAAATTTCATAAGAAATCGCACTTTTTTCCAAATATATTGTTTTCCATTTCGATTTGGAATTTAATGCATTTAATAAGCACACAAGAAAATAAATTTCTGCTCTAGTTAAAGATATAGTAAATTAGGATAAAAAGTTATAAAATTAAATACATTTTGATACAAATTTCGTTGTAATCCATAAAAAATGGCTTCAAAATGTTTCAGAGATATGCGGATTTTTCATGAAATACACGAAAAAATATTTGGGTTAAGAATTCGTTTTATCATCATCGCTAGCGAAGGGGTTACAATCTGAAAAGGAGAGGAACGGATTGTAACCCTTGTCTTGCGAAGATGTTTTGTGAAAGACTGTGCATAAAATATGGGACTTTCAGTTCATTGTTTTCATCGAGAAACATGTATTTCCGAAGTCGTTTATCATGCTGTTGGACAGTGGGACAGAGTAGAATGTGATGATGTTAGAAAATTTTGGATGCAGTGGACCTAGTCAGATTTGTATTTTAGATATTGTTATCTTGGTTATCTCATTTTATATTTCCTCGTGTGAATATTGTACTGTTATAACTCCACTTTTTGAAAAATTGGACATAACGATGCAATTCGGCTAATTTTATACTGATCTATCTCCCTATGGTGAGATCACTCTACATTAGTGAGTTTATGTAGGATTTTCAGAGTACCGCCGGTGTTATATCCCCATTGTCCATTAGAAAAACATGTACTTCCGGGTAGCTAAATCGTTAGAAAGTTCAACCCTGCAGTTGCTATAATGTTACATCTCCAGGACTTGTAACATTTTTTGTGTTTTTAAAGTAAGATTTTGAAAATCAGAATGTTACAACAGCCAAAAAAAGGGGAATTAATTCTTTAATGTAATGAATAAACTCCATCTAAAAGATTCATTTTACTTGCCTGTTATGTATAAAATGTCGTTTTGAAACTTTGATGCCACTTTCTATCAACAGTTCGAAAAAATACACCTCAAACTTTAAATGGATTTTTCTTGGTTTCAGAAAATTGTGATATACAACACTATAATATTCACACGACGATTTGTTTGATGGTATTAGGAAATCAAAGAATTCGACGGCTAAATAGTGAGTCCGACAATCGGTCAATTAAAAAACAATCAATCAAAACGGCCAACAGTCATTCCGATGCAACAGTTAAAAGGACATTTTGTTTTGTCTTCAGGAAGCAAAAAGTCCCTGTAAATTAAGCTTATCTGCAAGTGTATTTGAAGAAGAAACAATACTATTTTGTAGCAATAAATAAAGAGTTGTAAAATGCAAACATAGATCACTTGGTTTCCATATATCAATCTCAAAATAATTCGTCAAACTAAACATAATCGATCCTCGATATGCAATTATGCAGATATGGTCCGTTTAAAAATTTGGGTAAAAGGCCAAGGTCACAACGTCTGAAATCAAGTTATTTTCTGTAAGCACGCATCATACGCAATTTATATACCGAATATGAAATGTCAAAGTTTAGAAATATAGCTCTTCATAGCATAGTAAAAATCTAAACAAATTAATCTGAAGTCACAGTCAAGACTTAAATGTCTACAACTTTTTTTAAATCATGGATTCCACATACCAATATGAATACCCTAGCACTTTATGACTAATTTGTATAGAACCAAATGCTTATAAAACGGCTCTCTGGTCAAAGTGAATATCGAAAAGTGTTTCATCAGAAAATATGAATATCATAGCACTAAATGACTACTCACTAGAATACACTGAAGGATCAAAGCACAATCAAAGTCCTGAGACACGGTAATATCAGAACATTAAAAGACGGAAGACAAAACACAAAACATCACAAATATATTACTTAAACTAAAACACTCACACGTAGAAGCTAGGTCAAAGTTTAATATAAGGTGGTCGTAAGGCAAAATCAAGGTTAAAATGTCTACAAATACAGTACTTTCAGAAAGCTCTTTTCATAAAAGTAGCGCTTCACCTGGAACTGAAGGTCTCCATCATAGAAGTAAGAAAAAAGTTACCTAAGTTGAAGCCAGTGACAAAATATACCGTGAAAACTTTCCAGGTGAGATAAATAGAACATTAAATATGACATGTTTAATAGCATTTTTTTTTAAATTTACCATTACCAATATGATACAGATTAACATTTGTATGACACACGATATGCCTACACGAAGTCATTCTATAATTTCATGTTATGTGATAAATACCCGCGAAGTTTCTTTTCAACTATTGATCAAAACGATAAATTATCCAATATGAAAATCAAATAAAAACCAAATCTTTTCAATATTCGGAAATAATATCTATAATTATGAATTCGAAAGAAATATAAATATGGTTGGTTCACTGTTTCTAAGGAAACGCGGAACTAGGCACTGACTAAATTTCGCACTACTTAACCAAACATTACTGACCAGTTTTCCTCATTACCTAATAACTTTTTTCGGTCTATTGGTTCCCAAGATGATATCGTGTATTTTTACTTAAAGAAATTATTTTTCGATGGGAATCGAATGCATAGTTCTTATTCAACACCTTTTTTTATAAGAAACCTACAAAATACCGTCTGTAGTGACTTTTCTACAAAGTTCATTGACAAAAAAATGCTTTATTCTGTTCATTTGTATATTTATTAGGCGCATAATAAAATCTAACTTTTTTGAATAGTGAGTATTAAAATAAATTTTAAATCTCTTTGTACTAGTCCCTTATTGTACCAAATTCGTTTGTATCTACCATTGTCCTTCACAGTTGAATTTCAAATCAAGTATTCATATCTTCTAAAAGAAATTAAAGTAGATTCTGCAACCCCCCTTTTTCCCTTTACGCCTCGACATATGCTAAATGAACAACAAAATACCGAAGTTACTATTCCTTTAGTTTCTACATATGGCCATTTCGACAACTTATGTCTCTTCAGTGCAGACTCATTCAACATTTGGATGTCCATAAACCGAAATACATATTAAAACTGACATGTAGATAACAAATAACCAATAGGATAAACTAAAGACAAATCTATGCACAATTGAGATGTTCCTTAGTTTTCAACGAAAATTTCCTTAATTTAGATATTGAAAATGAAAACAGTTTTTGGGTTGGGTCCAACAGCAGCGGCAAGTGGTAATTATAACAAAATACTGAAGTTACTTTTAATTCAAGTTCTGCAAATAGCCATTTCAAAAACTTATGTCACGTTAGTGCAGACCAAATCAAACATTTGGAAGTCAATAAACGTAACCAAAATAAATCTATATTACACGATATATTCCCACTTTTTTCTAATGTGACAATTTTTTCAAAATGCGGAATATTGAGTGAACAAATGATTAATGCGTAACTTTTAACGCGTGTTTTCTGTCAGAAAACTTGCCATATCATATGGTTAGTGACATTTTTCAGTTTCGATTATAAATATGATCTCATTTTCGTACCACACTATATGCCTCACAAGGCCACAAAGGTTTTCCTTAAAAACTGTTATTATACTTGTAAATCGGTCAAAATGTGAATGATATTTAAAGAGACATATAAAATTTTAAAGTAAACCATTTGTACGGTATCAAAATAGTGAAGTATTAATTTTATTAAATGATCTAACATTAACCGTAAATATTTGACCGACCCGAAACGTTAAGCACCATACAACATTACTAGTAATTGGTGATTTTCTTCGGCATTTTTGTTATATCGTCACATCAGTATTTAGAAACCGGAAGACCATCAAGAAGGGTCACAGGGGCTATCTAGCCTTCATGTTTAGACCTCTACACCAGGTAAACCAGGTAAAGATTTACCGGAGGAGGATATCGGGATACCATTAAGAAACCGCTGGACAATGTGATCGAAAACCCGTTATCATGTAGGTTTGTATGTCACTTAACCCCTTTTGTGTTTCTTGCAAAACAATCATTATTGTACAGTAACCAAAAGGTCAATCACCTCCGATTTAATTGACATTAAAAAACACAATTAATATAAATTTGAGTCTCTGATTTGTTCTCTGTAAAGTTTTTACTTTATATTATTCTTGAAAAACAAAATGTTTAACCAGACATTATTCCAGTTGTAAAATGTCAGAAAATACTATTGAACAAACAAGTTTCTTCATTATCAAGAAACTGGAAGATCAAAAACATCTTTCAAAATCACCTTTGTTTTTGTGTAAAACGTCTTGGGACAAATAGAGAGATAATCATAGAAACTAAAGTCCTCGGGACTTGGGTCAATTTCTTGGATCACAAACACTGGCCTTGGACGATGACCAAAGAGGAAATAACATGGATGGCTAGCAGAGTCACACGTATTTCAATCATTTGTAGTTTTGCTCTTGGCTGGTTATGGCTCGAGGCATATTGCTGCTCCAAAAGAACACCTGGACGGCGGACAGAGTTACTGATGGTTTAGTTTCCCTTTAAATATGTTAGATTGGTACTCAGCTGGTTATGGGTTGAAGCATATTGCTTCTCCAAATTAGGTTCCTTCACCTTATTTGTATTTTGTATGAGTAATTCTTATCATTCCTTAAGCAGATTTAAAATATTTTAAAGTGATTAAACCAACAAGGATTACTTTATCGATGGAAATTTAAAATCGATTATTGATCAACGAACGAGAAACATACAACACTTTCATTAATTGATTTTAGAGTACTTTACCTATATTTTAATGATAAATGTCACTTTGCCCGTGGCTATTTTTTTTTAAAGATAACCCTTGAAAACTAACAAGAGAATTCGAAATTTATCGCCGTCGAACAAAAATCCATTTCAAAATATCATCCTGAGTATGCTTTATCTCAATATATCTTGAGGCCATCTTTGGCGGTGGTAAGTATTTTTAAAGTCAGGAACTTAATGCTTTGAAATGCATTTGGCAGACCAAGCAATGCTATTCCGTTTCATTGAAATCACCACTTAATTAAAGAAATAACAGACTGTACAGAATATCCTCCGTTGATATTGTAGAAAATTTGTTGTAAGTTGCAATTGAGCTGCCAATATAAATTACATAAATTATATCATTCTCTAACTTAGCAACCAAGTTAGTGCAATTTAGAAGCAATGGTAGTAGAATACCGAAGATATGACCAAAAAACAATGACGATAGACAGCTACAAACATCGAAAAAAAAACAAAAAAACACACACACACAACGTTCAAAACCAAGGCATTCAAAACCAAGGCGCTCACAGTGTGAACTCCCATGCATGAAACATAGAGTGACTTCAGGTGCTCGGGAAGGGTATACTTGTTCTGCCGCCTGTTAACAGCACTTGTCACACGGTAAGTGAGGCACATAAGTTTTTGAAAGATCTGTTTTGTAGCTGATTGGTTAATGAAATTTAATAACCCAGTTAAAAGCCATAGTACTTGCTACTTCTCTAACCCATCAAACAGTACCAAGATTAAATTTTGAAAAGCTTATGGAACATTTAATTAAATTCAAACATGGACAGGGACAGGACTTTAGCACTAACATAACTTACAAAGACAAAACTAAAATTTAACAAGACCAACACAGAAAACTAAAGCATTCACTGACAATCTGAGCTCCCATAAAAACCGAGAGCGACATCAGATAGTCCAGAGGGGTGAGAATGTATTGCTCTGTTAACAGCACCGTCACACTTAAAGTGAGTTCATGTTGGAAAAAGTCAAAATCGGTATAGTCAAATACCGGAAGACTTGTATCTAACTGAAAATGTCCGCTTTTATTTGGGACACTGATACGTCATATTTCTCAATGATGTTATGGTGATGGCATTGACGGGTGAAATTAACATATGCTGAACAAATCCTTGACTTAGAAGCTTTGATCGGTGTTTTTGCCCTGTTAAAAAATCACCGTATAAACTGCATGCTCGACATTAACGAATCAACAGGTAGGTATATTGCTACTAGAAATGGAAAGTTCACAATTAGGAAGTTAAAATCATCACGCTTGTCATATATAGCTTAGATTTTAAACGTCCGTTTTCGTCAATGTACGACAAATGATCCAGGTACAAAGCTGAAGTAGGTGTATCAGTTGTTTCTTTAATTTCAAGCTCAATGGGATAGATATGTTGTAAATAATCCTTAGATTTAGAATTACATGTATTTAGAGAAAGTAAAACGTCTATGTAGCTGAAATTAAAGGACTTATTTAAATGCTTTTGTTTTCTTTGTGTAAGCCCTTGTAAAAACTTGGCCTCGTACGAGTAAAGAAAAAGGTCAGCTGGAACGCGAATTTCTTGTTGTTAAGGGCTTATTCAGCTAGTAAAACTATATAACTGCACATGTAGATAGGACAGTACTTTTACTTCAGTACATTGGTAAATTATATGCTTTTTAGTTGGTCTCACGGAGACGCTTCATTCGCGGGTAACAATCAATGAACTTTATGGACCTGATCAAGTTTGCAAGTTTTTCGTCTCTTTGCCCAATTTATATGTATTATCAATTATCAAAGTAATCATACCTTTGCCGTTGCCTATATCAAAAATTGATATTCCTGACGATATTTTGACCGGCATTTTTATCTTTACATCTGACAAACAGTGCCTGCAGTTCATGGTGACCAAATTATCGAAAAATGGTTCAGGGCTATGGCAAAATATAATTACTAAAGCAACAAATATATTTGTATTGTTCATCTTTGTATATGTGTGTGTGTGTCTTCATTTTTCTGTGCCATACTCGTGTCTCTGTTTCTTTGTTTTTTCCGATGTTGCCATTGTCCTTGGATTATTCGTTTTAGATCACTTACTATATAAATTATACAATAAAATTGAAATATTCTCAATACATACCATTTAAGGCGTACATGCACACTGTGCAATATATGAGTCTGTATTCTCAAGTAATACGAAAAAAGCTTAGGATTTCGTTGAACTATTATCAACAGTCAACCAGAAAAGATGTACTATACCGACATGAAGGTAAATATCACAGGGGCCGGTAATATACGATATTGATAGACAGGGTCCCATACATATACATACCGACCTCTTTGGTAAATATGTGCTTAAATCAAGAAAGAACTAAACACTAGACGATACAGACTATGATATAAAACACTATGTATATATGCACATTTTGTTGTATACGAGTCCTTTTCCACCTTATTTGACTTTTTGTCTCATGGACTTGACCACTCCGTGAGGTTATTTTGTTATTACCCCCTTTTACTTCGCCTGCCTACGGGGTATATGTTTCACACCTGATTTGTTGCTCGAGAGATATCACAAATTACATCACAACCTTATGTGGTTTCAACAAAATCCGTCTCAAACGATCATTAAAAAGTTCTTTAATAGATATCAGTCCCTTGAGGGAGAATTTGAAGTTTCGGGCCAAACTAAAATTCGTTTGTAATTAGTACCGGGATAAACATTTTCTTTTCATTGTCTAGGACCTCTTAAATTGATGTCGAGTTGCGTCCGAACACCACAGCATTGAAAGGGGAGGTTACCCACCATTTCTTTTGAAATAAATATGCCAAGTCAGGACCATTGCTGTTAACAGTTTTTTTTTAATTTCTTTTGTCTTTTTGTTCATTGGATTTCGACTCTTTAAAAGCTTTTTGAAAATTTTGTTATTTAATACTCTCATTCATGTATATGTTTCTCAAATTAGCTTAGATTCCCAACAGGTATAAGGCAGGATATTTTATTCACCACTAACATTAATACTGAATGAAGGCCATTTGTTGTTAAGGATGTCCTTTTTGTTAGGGAAAATCGCAGCTTCGACTGCAGCTTCGTGACAGCTGCTACTTCGTGAAAGCTGCTGCTTCGTTACAACTGACTGACAAATACCAACTGTGATAAAAACGGACTTTTCACTGGCAGCGTGACGAGTGCCACTCGTGGAGAAAATTATGCTTACCTTTCTGGAGCACCTAAGTTTTTGTAGAAGTCACACTGCTAGTGCTTTATTTTTGTGGCGTTCTTGTTTATTTTTGCTTATTTGTTTTATCTTTGTCATGCTGTCTCAATTATGTTGGTTATGAAAGGCCGTGATTTCGGATCTATGATTTTTGAATTCACCCTTTCCTCAGTGTTGCTTCGGTATTCATTTGCTGATGTATCAACAGAAACGGTCGCTACGGTCAAAGGAGATATATCTAATATTCAACCATTTATATTGTTCAGATATTAAATCCGTCAGGGTGTATTTCAATGGTACAAACATTCTCATGAGTTAAGTTATATACAAATTATGTATAACCGATGCAACTATACTTGTGAACTGTTAGTCCTCGAGGTATTCACAAACCCAGTAGCCAGCACTTCAGTGCTGGCCCGAAATCCGACTTTATTTTAAAACATTCATTATCCAAAGTTTAAGAAAATTTGGTTAAAACATAAGGAGTATCTCCCTCTTGCATATCCCTGTCCTTAGCTGAATTTGGTTTTCCTTTTTAGATTATATTGGTAAATTGTACTCTATCAGCTTTTACACATATTTCGGTTTCAGGATTTCGAAATATTTTGATTTGATCTGGACCGAAGAGACATAAGTTGTCGAAATACGAATATGCAAAAACTAAATTCACAGTAACTTTGTTATTTGTTATTAATTAGATTATTAAATAGGTCATCATTAGTGCACTATCACCACAAAATAGAATTATTTGTCTATTTTTGGAGTTTAAAAAAAGAATAAATTCGCAAAAAAGAGCATGCAACACGTTTAGGGTCAAGGGAAGTTTGGGTACCCATAGATTCAGTTTAACCACACCGCGGGCTTTTGCTAGTGACGGTATCAAGTCCGGCTGTCCCGAGCTCCTATCGTTATTTTTGTATTTTTCCTGTGTAGTTCCCTGGCAGATTGTAGCATGTAATTGTAATTTTCAGTCATTGTAGATGTTTCCTGTGTTCACTTTTTCTTTTATCGTGCAGCTATCGCCATAGAAAAAGGAAAATAAATAAAAAAGATATTCAAACTTTAATGAAAGTGTTCGATTGGTATGTTAAATAAACATGCTAATAATCTGCACATTTTTATCAATACATATTGAGACGTAGAATGCTAAGTTCAAATACGGAAAAATGTTTTAAATACACTCCAATATGTTTGCTCAAGTAAACTTGTCCTTTTCTTTTAAACCAATATTTCCTAATTAACCTGTCACTATATCATGAATAACCAGAAAATATATTAGATTTAAAATATGGTTTACAGCAACAATCGCTATATCAGACATATACACGTTTCAATTTTTCATGAAATTTGATAAGAGGAATTAGAATAATTAGAATAATTACAATATAATTGTAACTCAAATGAATCTACTCAGTAATTCACTAAATAATTTAAACAATTTATATCTCGCTTCTGGAAAATTGTAATCGTTTTTTTTTAAGTACCGCCCACACAAGTTTTAAACTATAAATGAATCTTGCATCTCGATAAATTTCTCTGATGTTCATAAAAGACAATTTCAATAATCTAAAAATGGAAATAAATAACAAATGACTCATGAGTATTTATGTACTCATTGCAGACTACTTCGCTGCCGGAGATATCGACATGGCTGAAGTGTAGCCCACCACTGACTCTGGAGTTTATCTTCCTCTCCTAGTTCCTTAAGGGACAGTTCCTTAGCTTTCAACAACTGGGCCGTTGTTATAGTTTTTAGCCACTTATCCAATTTATTTTTCATTTTTTCGTATTCTGTTTTGTCTTTTTCTTCATTACTAACCTCAAGATTTGCTGTTTCTACTTTGGCATTTTTATCTTTACTAGGCGGTACCCACTGTCCTGAATCACCAAAGTTTGATTTAATACCACGAGTAACTTCAAGCAGAAAATTTTCGTTCTTTGAGCCATGCTGTCCTCTTTGGAAAGCACGTCCAAATCTCGCAATTGTACATTCGGGATCGTAATTCAGCCAAGAACTTTGTTGTAAAACTTGTCTTTTATGCAACAGATATTCATCTTGATTTTCGAGGACATATTTCAAATATTGTAACAACACAGTGTGGTCTACTTTTATTTCTAACTCGTCTCCTTTTTTCTTGGCCTTTCGTTTATTTTTATCCAACTTAGAACGTTCCATTTCACTTTGTTCTTCATCTAATTCCTTAATTTCATTTCCGTTTTCAGCCAAAGGTTCCGTTACCGGAGCCGCATTCACATCTTCTATCAATTTAAGTTTATCGTCCAGTTCTTTGTCTGCCGTTCTTGCTTTGATTCGTTGTCGAACTCGTTCTCTCCGCTTACTTTCAACAGCATCTACGTCTAACCCAGCATCTTTTAACGCTTTGTCATGGCAACTAAAATTACTCCTTTTTGGCAGGTAGTACTCGAGCTCTTGTTTAGTAAATCTTATTCCGGAATATATCCTACCTGGTCTACTTGAAGAATTTTTACTTTTCACAGAGCTGCGAGTTGAACCTGGATCAGATTTAGAAGAACACGGACGGTTTTGAAATTCAGATTTTGTTATAACATTTTGTCTACTGTAATCATTCAAAGGACAATTTATTTTACAATTTAAACCATTTTTTACACCACATGGTGTATTAGCATCACGAGTTTTCTTAATGAGCTCTGAATCTGTATCTTGAGTAGAAGTAGGAGTTTTTACCGTTCTTTTTGGTGCCATGCTACTCTGTTCTTTGTCAATTTCACTTTTGACGAATCTATCCACACGTATTTCAATTTTACATTCCTTATCCGAGTGAACTTTGGCCTCATTAACATTTGGACTCTTAACAGCCTTTTCTTCTCCCTTAACATTTTCCAATATTGTGGTCAGTTGACTTCTTTGACCCTTCTGACTAGGAGACGGCATTCTATCAGTATCCGGATTTTCTAATTTGTCCTCTAAATCTTTGGTAGATTCGGTAATTTCGTCACGAGTATTTTCCTTCAAATTAACACCATTTTCATTGCCCAAATTGTCCGGATTTCCTGACTGGTCCTGTGAATCGTTGGTAGATTCTGTTATTTCGTCACGAGTATTTTCCTTCAAATTAACATCATTTTCATTGCTCAAATTGTTTGTGAATTCTTCCGACTGAGAAACTTCGAATACCGTGGAATTTTCGTTAAATTTATGTTCTTCCTTTTCACTTGAGATATGTACTTCTGGTACAACTGAAATGTTTCCCTCATTAGAACAAATATTATCTGACGTACTGGTGTCATTGTCAACAGTATTGTTTGGAATTTCTATTGTCTTTAAATCATTTCTTTTTTCATTTTGTGTCACAACAGTTTTAATTTTTTGTTTTCGTTTCGAACACACCATTGTTAAATCCTGTCCTTTTTGTTTCATCTTGTTTTCTGAACAATAGCTTTAATGTTACCGACGTTCACACAGTAAAATTTCACTACAAAACAAAACTAAAATTATCTACTTGCCTGACGTGTCTTGTTAAGATAGTAATTCGTATATTATACTTAAATAGTAGTTCCAATTCACTTATTTATTTGACAATTATCTGTAAAATTGCCCCAACTTTAAACATAGATGTTTCTTCTTGAAACATCTCATTAGGTGAGTCAATGGCGTGAACTGAATGAAATTTAAATGTTCAACGCTGCGACCTCGAGGGTAATCATAAAATTCCTTCAAATTAACACGTTTAAATTGTATTTTTTTTTTCAAATATACTACATATATATTCTCCACGCAACATATACTAAATCCGGTGGCACTCAGAATATGGCATTAACTGTGCAGTCATTGTATATTTTGGGAAATATTTCCAGTAAAGCATGTATTAATTCCAAGTTAAAACATCTTAGTCTCACTATAAAAATTTGAATCTCCAAAGTTTTAAAGTCAACAACAATTTCAATTTAATATTGGACTGCAGTACCAGTTTATAAATCCATTATCACTAAGTTTTCCGTTAGGTAGATATATTTGCATTGTTACCCTGGAAGGAATACAATATAATTCCCCAAATCTCCCGAGCATAGATAATAATCTCAAAATGATCGATCTTCGGTAATTTTTAAAAACCTTCACAATTATGCCCCCGTTGAACAATGTTTAATTTAGATTTTTAATATCATAATGTTTTGATACCAGCTCAAGATAACAAAACCAGGCGATCTTTAATGCACAGGTGAAATCAAAATACAACACAATCTGAAAAATAAATATAATACAAATTTGAGAATGAATTTGACAAGTAAAATAAATATTAATTGTATAGATATTAATTAAAATAAGTCGACTAAACCTTAATAAAAGTTAAATGACATAGACCGGAAAGTTAATATTAAATAATGACTTTTGGCTGCCTCCCCAAAGGGGATGTAATGTTTATTCAACAATAAATGAACCTTACGAATGTATCATTCAAGTGGAAAGAACAACTTACTATTTTGCTTCTAGAAGATATTGTAGCTAAACAACAACAAAAATGAAAATTGGGTATTATGTTCAAAAACCCAATTCTCACCATAGGGAAACACCCAGTATCGAACGTGTTGCAGACATTCACCGCCTCATCGACTTGAGGGTAATACTCATTTTAAACGAGTCTGTCCAGAATATACAGCTGTATTGATAAGAAGGATATATTAGTGCTCTTTAAAAACAAGGCTTGTCCCTGTAGAGCCACTTAAATAGAAAATGTATCAATTATCGGTTTATTCAACCCTATACGTCCCAATTTACTACTTGGTTTTTTCGTTCATTAATAAAAACCTATAGGGTGCTTTGGTAAGTTCATGTATTCATTTTGAAAACACCAGTTACCATTAGTAATATTGTCTTTCTGGTCAATCGAGACGTCTTAAGCAATCTAGTTTTCCTAAGTTTTGGTCAATTCCTCGTTGTACAAATAACGTAATTCTGTAAATTTAATTTCTGCATATGGCCATTTAGACAACTTGTGTCTCTTCTGTGGAGATAAAATCTAAAAATTTGGAAACCCATAAACTAAAAGATGTTTAAAATCCGTTAGAGAACAAACTGGTGCTAGGGACTTGTCTTGAACTTACTGTGAGGTATGAGCACAGCTAATTGTTGAAGGAATTATCGTGACTTCAAGACGAAGAACAATAATAAAAGGGTTATTCCATTGCTTGGTTTAATCATGTATTTGCAAAGACTCTTTTTGTCTGTGCATTTACTCCAAATCCTTTTATTGTTAAAATTACTAAATATCATCTAAATCGAAAAAAAAAATCAGCTAAGGACAGATCTTTGCATGACTAAGATTTAAAAAAAATTTCAACAAAAGGACAAGATACGATAAGGGGTTGATTTGGCCCAAGATTCCAGTGAATTTCTAAGTTGCACCTCAAGATTTTCTTTCATGTTCGATTCAAAGTTGAGATGCCATATACAGAAAAAATAGAAAAAGTTAGAACCAATGACGTCACAATAATATAGTTCTGACGTCATGAAAACTTTTGAGCATTTTCATAGAAACATACCGAATTTAGGAGATTTTCGAACAGTTTTCCTAATCGGAAATATCGAGCACATTCAAAATTTACCAACTCATTGGTACACATGAATTGAACCTCTCATATAAATATGTTTGTGGTTCTTGCATGTGCTCAATATTTCCTATACCGAAAAAGTAGTCAAAATTGGTCAAATTTGTCATTTTTACACAAAATCTTCAATTTGTCACTTCTTTTACACTCAAAAACTCAGTAATCATACATCATTATTTGGGAAATGTTACTGATTACAGAAAAGCCATACCCATAGAACATTTCAATGGAAAATTCTGTGAATTCAATTAAATTTATTTTGCAGGCCAAATAAGGCCCTTATCGCCCCTACTCCTTTACAAAAAATTTACATACTGCAAGTTTCCAAATAAAATCGGCTTTCGGGTCAGCATTGAAGTACTAAAAACTGGACTGGTGTATACCCTTTGGGACGCACAGTCCACAAAGTGAGGCATCAACTTGGTGGTAACAAATTATAGTGAACTCACTGTAAATTCAATTACCTAGCAAATAAAAAGTGTTTTTCTTGCAGTTCAAAATGAAAGCAAAATACATTTTTCCTGCAGCTGAAAATGTCATGCAGATAATGAAACTCGTAAATTTTTAATAGCATTGTCTTGATATTGTTTGCAAACAAAAACATGTTTTTTTTCGAATGAAGTAATAGCTTTCAAATGTTGACCAAAGATGAAAATAAACTTCTTACCTGGTAACAAAAATGTATACTTTGGAGTTGAAACAAGTGAAGCTTTCAGTAAATTACATACAATCAATAAACGCTGTGACAATTCGTTCTGATTCTGTAATTAATAGCTATTCAAAATTAATCACGCTTTTTGTTAAAACACAACCTCACGTATAGTTATAACAAGTGGGGTAGTTATCAAACCAAAACAGTTTTGTTCTTGCAAATTATGAAAATCAATAATCGTATCGATTCAAATATTTGATTATTTTGGTACATTGAACGGTGAAATGAGAAAATCTGATAACATACTTAGATTTATTTGATAAAAAACGGAACGCATGCTTGCTTTCGATGCAATTACAGACTAACTTGAGTGTCACGAAAAGTAGCTCGTTTTCAAAGTTTCGTTTTAAAATGAGATCTTTATGATGAGATTGACTTATACCATTTAAAAACCAGTAATAGAAGCGACATTGCTCTTTTTGCAAGCATGGAAGTTGATAACCATAGAGTTTAATAAAATATAAGTTCAGACTAAGGCAATTCAAGCATTAATCGGGCATTATACATTTTTAATCAAATTAATTTATTATTGATGAAACTCGTTTTTTTATTCATTCAATCTCAACTTAAAACGTATTTAACTATGCACGGCTCTGCTACATATCATGGAATGCCCCCAAATAATGCATAACTTTTGCATATCCGTCATCCAAAGCTATTTTGTCACTGTCAGTTTTTAAACATCTTTGAGTTTTTGGTCTTCCAAACGTTTAGATTTTATCTGCACTGATGAGACATAAGTTGTCGAAATGCGCATATGCAGAAAGTAAATTTACAGTAACTTCGGTATTTAGTTATTCGAAGTATTTATAGTTATTGCAGAAATAAGCTTACAAAACATTCCTGTCAGTAACAATTGTAGAAGACTAACGGACTGACAATAGGAATACCGATATTTTGTAATTGTGTGGTGGAAAACTTTAAAATGTTACCAACTGAAAAAGAGTATCATAAACTTACTCCTTGTACACAACAAAATATATAAGCTTTTCATCAGAAATTAGTTGTACACAGCAAAACGAAGACCAGATCATCCAATACTGAACTAATTGATGTTGATTTTTCTCACTGTAGAATATTTGATGATATTCTGAAATTACAGCATAAATAGTTGCTGTTTTAATCAGATCGAATGTAATATGCAGCTCTCTAATCATTAAATAGCATTGAAAATATGCAACATAGACTTTCTACAAGTCATTTTGAATAAAAAGATGTTAAGTCTTTTTAATTGAAATATCATGCCAGTTTACTGAGATCCAGCATTGATGATTTATAATTGGACTGCTTTTCAGTAGATACATGCTTTTTTTGCGTATCTATTAATGAAAGAAAGGGGCTTGTAGCAAATTAACAATGAAATGGTGTTAACTCGAGACAATTTCTCTACAAATGCATAGTGATCCAAGCAACGGAACAACTCTTTTCTCTTTGTTCTTCAATTTTAATTCAACATGAAGCCTTCAACAATAAGCAAGTCGGCGAAAAAACAAAAACAAGTGCATTGGTCCGGTGCAACATTGAAGAAAACACGCAATTCTTTTGATGTTTGATTTGAACAAAACTATCCAAGAAATTTTGATAGATAAAGGTTCTGTGTAATTTTGCCTTTTTGAGTTATCAGCGTCCAAAATGTAGTTACATTGCACAGTGAAAAGTACGGGAAAAATTTTTCGCCATTTTTTTATCTTTATAACCAATCTAAAAATTATCTCGAGAACTAACACATGTTCGAATATAAAAACTTTTTGGGATGTGTTTTTATGACCAAATGAATACACCTGAACCGAAAAATACAGAATCTAAATTTTTTGTTGTGCCGCCAACTGCCTGACTCTTAGCTGGAATACTACTTAAAAACAACTAAAACTTACCAGAAATTTGAACACTACCAATACATAAACAGAAATGTTCCTTATAAAATTAGTCGAAGGATAAAAAGGCAAACATTTCAATAGATTATACGTCTCATTTTGTTTTGTATAACACCCCAAACCTACTGTGATTGTATATACCCCTCTTTGTATTGTTGTGTGTATTTGCATAAGAGACACTTTAGTCTGTCTCAAAGAAAGAATAAGAATTTGTTACATAGGACTTTTTCAATACCATCATTAAAAATCAAAGTTATTTAATTTTGCCGTGACACTATATAGTGAAGAAATGTCATTTAAAAGTACGAAAATTGATACGAAATAATTTACAGTAGGCTTTTCATGTACAACGTAATCTATCATTAAACAGATCAAGGCGAAATTTCACACTAATCAATTTTTTGTCAATATACAGAAACAACTTGACTAAAAATGATATACGATTTGTGCCTTTTGACGAAATAAGTGATGATTATCTCACTGAATCAATAACAAAAATCAATTGTTTCATAACCTATTATTTTTTTTATTCATCACGAATGATTATATTTTTGTCTTGACAAACTAAATGACTTATTCAAGAACACCACCAGTGGCGGATCCAGACTATCTGCTGAGAGGAGGCCCGACCCATAATTTGCCACAAAGGGGTGAGGGGGTGGAGAGGGGACGGAACACAATGTTTTAAAAAACCTATAGGAATTTTAGATATTTTAGATATTTTCCAACCTAAGGGTAAAAAGGGGGGGTCGGGCTGGCAGGTTCCCCCCGAATCCGACATTTTCAGGTCCCCCGATCCGTTATTTTCCACTTCAACAACTCTTTGTTCACAACTGCGCTGTTTTGGATAAACCTGTGTTTCCTTTCGATTCCAATAATGTCGCTGTCTTTGGAATTTTCTTTTTCGCACTGACGACTCGATTCTCACTTTCAAATATCTTAAAATGGATCTTATCTAAATATCGACACTATATTATTGAGGCACATGAGTATTGCTTGTGCATACTCGTTTCTAAAATTTTAAAATCATATTGTTTGTTTAAACTGAAAAAAAGAAATAGATAAACAGTTACAGTGTAAACTCGACATTAGATGTTCCAATGGTAAGCACGACATGCTTCACATGTGAACTCCGTCACACTCCGGTATAATGTCAAATTAGGCATAATATTTCGGGACCTATTAAAATATGCCCATCTTCATTTGATTTGTGGAAATAGATCCTTCAAATCGTGACGACGACAACTTTTTAGTGACAATAGTAACCTGGCTAAGTAGCTTTTGAAATAGTAATTTCACTTTATTGACGAATAGACCCGTAGCAAATGAGCTCTGAGATGTAGATTCCATATGCTGGAGATGTGGATATATTACCTCTCAAAAATGGAAAGTTAACAATAAGAAAGTCAAAAACATTACGTTATTCAAAAAGTTAGGATTTTAAGTGTCCAGAGTTTTCAATATAAAGTTCAATAAAGTTTTGAAGACTTTTTGCCCTTTAGACTTAAAATATGGAAAAACAGTTTCCGGACTAACTTAATTGGAGCAAAAAGTTTTTCCCTTTCTATCTTTCAATAGATCCCGAGTTAATACTGGATTGACACTGACGAATTTGGCATTAAACCGGACTTTCACTTACATTATGACGGATGTCATATGTGAAGCATGTGGTGCTTAGCCTTCCGGAATATCTGATGACACTCCTATACGGGACTTTCGAGATAGGAACGCTCGTGTAATTGAAGGCGGAAACGATCTCCTCAAATACCAGTGAGAAGTATAATCGGAATCCAGTCCTATTGAATATAAATATATACCACCTAAAACAAACTATTTATTAAATTGAAGTGTACTTATAATTTGTCCTGCATGACAATTATTTATCTAAATTTTAATTGACGAAAAACAATTAATCTGAAGCGCTACAAATCGATTAAATATGAATCACCCTTGGCTCAACAGTGTTCACTAATTAGTGATTCCATCCCAAGGTATTGATGTATTGATTTTTTTCGCATAATACACAAAAATGTTGTCGGAATGAACACGACTCAAAATTCCCGTATTGTAGGAGTTCACGCTGTTACAATTTATTTTTTTGTGGAATTTGTATTATGCTCTGTTTGTATCGTCTTCGTCAGTTACGTTCTCTGTCTGTATGCTAACCTTATACCTTATATTGCCATATATAAATTTCTGAAATTGCCATACAGCTCATTTAAATTATTGCAGTTGGAGTTACCATATGTGTTATGGTCTCATGTTCATTTACTCCATATCCTTTCGTAAAATATTGGACCTGACATTTGATATTTGCACTCACCATTAACTGTAAGTCACAAATTGAGTCAGAGTTTCGTCCAAATTCATTTAGTTTTTCTAGAAGTTTTTTGCCTTTTACAATTTAAACTATATTGATGAAACTCAGAAATTAGTAGAATTTAGGGAATTGTGTTGTTTCAAGAACAACAAAATATAAGGTTTCTTATATAGTTTTTTACACGTTAGTTTTTTCTGAGATTTTCTCTGTTGTACTTTATATATGATACTTTATATTTTCCTAATGATATGAAAAATTATCTTATCGTGTAAGAAATAGATATTGCTGCCACATCATAAGAGAATATGACTTAATACGAAGTATGTGCTTGTACAACTGGAAACTAATATCATTCCCATAATCCAAAAATACATAAAAAAAAGAGAAAAAGATAGCCAATAAATCTAAAAACTTCCGAGTAAACTTGATGTTAAAATTCAACTTTTAACAACAAAATGGGAAGATCCAAAATTTAATTTCCCGTTACGGTATTCGAAATTATCAATATTGAAAAGTGCAATTGATTGTAATCCTATACAGAACTAGTCACAGATACAATTTCAACCGACATAAAATAAATTTACAAAAATATTCTCTCAGATTCTGAAAAATTTACGTTTTAGATAACTGTACCCCGTGATATATCATCGGAGCACACCCATCCCTTCCCTCAGGTCATAATACAATAATTAGGTTGTAAAGTCACAATTCTACCGTTTGATTATGTCCATTTCTACCAAATTTAAGTCCGAATAATATTTAAAATAATACGACTTCAAATATAAAAAGATCCGGCTAGTGGGGTGAATGTGCGTGTGACAAAACTCACATAATCCCACAGCGCAATTTGTCACGGCCGGTGTTTAGTGCATAACGAATGAAAAGTTGAGTTATCACTTAGACCCGACTCTACCGAATTACTTCATGTCAAAATTTCACAACATATGATAAGCAAATCATATACTTATCTAATACTGCATAATATTATAAGAATATCACAGGAATGAATTCTCGCTTCCCTAAAGTTTTCAAAGTATAATCCCTGTTTTCTCTAATTGTTTGCCCCCCTCCATTGTTTTCAGATCCCGCTTCCTATTTCTAATGAAAATATTTACTTTCAGAACCATACGTGGTAGAACAGGATGTTCTTGCTAACTGGCATGGACCATTCTAGAGAATCCCTGGTTGAAATACTCCGTATCAAAAGATGCATTATACTGTGGCCCTTGTGTGTTGTTTGGATCACATTGTATGTATTTCATCTTGGTCTGTCACTTCTATACTGATATAGTTCTATACTATAAGTTAATAATTGTAGCTATGAAAATTAAGGTATTCACAAGTCCGATAGTCAGACTTGTCTGACATGAAAATTTTACCTTGCATGTTATACAAATTTACTGTTTTTATCTAAATTCTAACCACTTAAAAATACTGAGGCTTCGTTCCGTGTATGGCACTCGGTAGATGTCCTTGGTACTGGATTTGGCTTCCTATTTCGATTTTTTTTNTGATGAGAGGTAACTCCTTGATACACGTGTACAGTATAACGAAATTAATAGTTTTTTATGCAACATCGGTATTTTTTGTATTTTGAACCATATGGCCGATGCCACTGCTGGTGGACCAGAGGTCCCCGAGGGTATTCACAAGTCCGATAGTCATGAAAATTTTACCTTGCATGTTATACAAATTTACTGTTTTTATCTAAATTCTAACCACTTAAAAATACTGAGGCTTCGTTCCGTGTATGGCACTCGGTAGATGTCCTCGGTACTGGATTTGGCTTCCTATTTCGATTTTTTTTTGGTAATGAGTACTTCTTTTGTGACACCTTTTGGATTATGGCTTTCCATATTATTTGATATTAATGCTGTTGATGAGAGGTAACTCCTTGATACACGTGTATAGTATAACGAAATAAACAGTTTTTATGCAACATCGGTATTTTTTGTATTTAAAACAAAATATCAAATAATTTTCAGTAGGGAATTCTACATTTTTCATTCTAATTTCACTTCTCAAAACACCTAAAACGCAGGAGCTTCCGGGGGCTTCGTCCCCAGGTCCCCACCAGTGCTTTACCCTGGACCCACGGGGGGGGGGGGGGCTTTAAGACGCCCCAAGACCCCATGCCGTAATTTTGGCTTCAACATCGTTCAGAGTCTAGCTACGCCACTTAGTGAAACCTACGTGAATGTTTAATAAACATCCACGTAGCTTTCACTAAGTAGTAAAGCCACAGACTGACAAGTCTTTCAAAAAAATAGAAAAACATGGAATAAGGAAAATATATTTAAATGTCATTTATTCAGTTATAGACATAAGAAAACATGGTCCATATCACTGAAGTAAAATAGCATCGAATTGCAGTTTGGCAATATGTAGGTACTTTGTTACAATCGTAAATTAAGGAACAAGGGTGTTATTGAAATATCACATGACCATGTATATCAAGTGTACTTTCTATGTATCTCAAATCAATATGTATACATATAAACATGTACATCGTTAAAAGTTTAGATTAATGTACATATATTACATTTAATTTGCAAGTACCTCGTCCCCGTTATTAAATGGCTGTAAATTAATGAAAAATGTCTTTATCCCATGAAATTTCATTGTGCTATCGCAATAAAGGAAATATATTTACTTTACGTTAGAGTCACGGAGTACTACCAAACGAAATGTACTCTCTTCGTCTTTAAATCAGAAAAGTAACTAAGAATCGAACAGTCAGTCTAAAAACGAATATGAAACGAATATGTCCGAACAAAATAACAGTATCGGGTACACAAAAACGCCTAATAAGTACGGCCGAGGAAGGAAAAATGGGGACATGAATACAAATGAACAACACCAAACCAATAATCAGAGGCTTACATGTGAAACTGTATAGCTCACCTGGTGGCTATTGATCAAATAAGATTTCCCAAAGGGTTTTACAACTAATCTGGAGTCAGTCATCTGGAAGATTACTGTCATGTTAAATCGCCTATATTTATATCAGCTTGATGTTTGAAAATGACTTGAAAATCCTTTCATATGTCATGTTGATAGTAACTAGGCATGGTAACATAATGGTCATTTATCAAATTTTGCATACTAGTATCTGTACCAATGACAAATCCAAAATAAGGTTTTTAAAAAGTAACAATTTAAAACATTTTCCATTGTTAAACTGTACTCCCCGGAAGCAACTATTTTAGATTTCTAATTGGTACCGATATATAGTTTTTTGAAGATGGTATTTTATTAGTAATAATAGTAACATAAGCAAATACATATATGGAAAACAAGTGACACAGCACTTATATAAATTCCGCTCTTGATTCAAACTCATAATTAATGAAGTAAGGGTGACACAGTCACACATATACATACTTGTGCAACAGTTAATACGTTTGGATTTGAGAAAATAAAATACATAATGAGTTTAATCTTAGTTTTTCTAGTATATATGTGATAGACGATTTTAGAAAAAATGAAGAGTTAAAATTTCCTCTCCAGGATTTTGTATTAAAACGAATCACCTGAATAATTAATGTGGATGACATAACTGTAAGTACTCAAACTTATTATATTAATTGTGGATACATGATATATGAGAACATTAAAATTTCGAACAAAACACCTAAGGACAAAGATAAGTAAATAAACCTTTTGGTTTGTAAAATACAAGTTTACACTATCTTAAAGTCTTCAGTGTTTTCCGTAGTGCGTCGGACAATAGTGGATTTCCGTACAAAACATTTGCTATTTTAACTTCACCAGATAAATGACTGAGCATGCCTTGTCTTTGAGCTGTATAGTTTGGACAAAGAAGCATTAAGTGCTCAGACGATTCTATAAATTTACGATTACATATACAAAAAGGGTCATCCACTAGGTTTCTTTTAAACAAGTGACCCCTTAATCCACTACTCTCTGTACGAATTCTTGCGTGAAGTATCTGTCCCGTTCAGCTACAACCACTGTAGAAGAACTTTGGAACAGGTCGTTTACATATTAATTGTTTTTTTTAATATGGACAAAGAACTGTTTTTTATATTGTTTGGTAGAACGGTAGCTGGTAAGAAGCTGTTATAATATAACGATGTACGCGAACTGGGGCTAAACGGTCTGAATGACGGGTACCATATGAGTGAATTTGGTTAATACTCGGGGGAACAAGATTTGATAGATAAGGGGGAGTAACGTTGTTAATCATCTGATGGAAAACAATAAGTACATATATGTGATTGGTTCTCCTTTCGGCAAGTGATTCTCAACCAGCCTCTTCTAGCAAAACACATAGACTAGTAAGTTTAGTAGCACCCGTGACAATACGGGCAGCTTTATAATTCATCATTAGCTTTTTGAAAATGACCATCAAGTTACCATGCCTAGTTGATTTCAACTTGATATATGAAAAGCTTTTCCAAGAAATAGCAACTTACAATATTTTCCCATAGGATCCAATGATAAACTATGATCTGCAGTTGCGGCATCGTAGATCTATGATGGGTACCAAAATCATACATTTGTTTAATGACATCATGTTACTATTCATAATTAATATCAAGTAAATGCATCAAACAGTTTTCAAGAATGACCATTCACAACATTTCCCACAGGGTCCTCTGTTAAACTATGTTCCCTAGTGGCGGCCATTCTGGATTTAGTCTTGGTACAGATATGCAAAATTGGATAAATGGCCATTATGTTACATTGCCTAGTAAATATCAACATGATATACGGAAGGATTTTGAAAGAATTAGCGATTTACAATATTTTCCCCATAGGGTCCAATGTTTAGCTAGGATCTGTAGTGATGGATTTATAATCGGTACTAAAAATCATACATTTGTTTAATTACCATCATGCTACCATGCCTAGTTATTATCAACTTAATGTTTGAAACAGTTTGAGAAGTAACAATTCACAACATTATCCCATAAGGTCTTAAGTTTTACTATGTACCCCGGTTGTGGCCATCTTGGATGAGATTTGAAGTTCTTGATAACCTGGACACTTTTGCTACTTAAACTAACCTCTATCTCAAACCGTTTTTGAAATATAAGACGAAATATACGAAAATTTGAAAATTAAAAGGCAATAACTCTTACATAGGTATTTAGATTTTCTTCAAAATTTCTAGGTGGTAAGGACATGGTATGCCGAACATTTTTGCAATAAAAGTTGATTTCTATCTATGATAATTTTTCCAATAAGAAATAAAATATCTTAAAATTTAGATTTTTTTTTCTGAAAATTTGCAATATTTGGACAAACGCCGACTGTTTCAAAACCGGACTTTTCACTGGCAGTGTGACGGGTGTCACGCGTGCAGCAGATTATGCTTACCCTTCCAGAACATCTGATGATACCTCAGTTTTTGTAGGGGTTCACACTGCTAGTGCTTTAATTATGTGGCGTTCTTGTTATTTTTGGTTTGTTGTTTTGTCTTTGTCATACTGTCTCAATTCGTGTTGGGTGTGAATTGTCGTGATTATGGATTTATGGTTTTAGAATTCCCCCTTTTCTCGTTCTTGCTTCGATGATACCCCAGTTTTTTAATTATTAACTCTTTTTGTCTTGATATAGATGAGATGAAACATTACTTACTAAGCGTAAATCTCCTGTAAATCGAAAGAGAGTCAAATAAAAACGCAGTTCATTTTAAATGTGATCTACCAGTCCTCCTGTATAAAGTATAAAAAAGATGTCTGTGCTAGATAAGAATTGAGTCCATTAATGTGATGTGACCATCAGTTTTCCTGTACTCCATTATAATTGCTAATCGATGAAGATGGTTGTGGCCGACTTGTCTTCTATAATTAAAAATATAACGGATAGATTTGAGTCAATTTGTGTTGTGTTACCCCCAGTATGCCTTTAAGATAGTCCACTTGTGTGTTGTGACTCAATAGTCTTCCTGTATTAAAATAATTCTGACAGAAATGGAATTCATTTTTGTCGCGCGACTCATTTAAATAATTCAGATCAAAATATCTACTACTATCTCAAATTCTTGATTGCTGTTTCCGGGTTCTTTGAATGGTTAATAATGTTTTGTTGTATTTTTCAGTCATTGTTGTAATTTAATGTCATTTTTTTCTAATCATATTTGTAAATATATTATTTAAAAACCCTTTTCGAGGTTATTCCCACAATTACTGTCGTATTGAAAAGTTTATAATGTCATTTCAAAATGGAAATACATTGTTTAACACATTTGCTTTCTTTACAATAGATATTTATTTAAGAGTTTTAACAAGTGATACTATGATGTCAATGATCAGTATGTATGTATTACATACTGGCGTGGAAACAGGTTTATTACTACAACAATGAGCCTCAAAATTTATCCTTTATTTAGATTCTAGATTTTTATACTCTTTGCGGTAAAAGATGACTTTATTTTAAATGGTTATACTTTATACTTAGTGGGTTTAAAACTTTGATACTCAGAAATGGACTCTCAAAAATTTCAAGGCTGCATTGAGCCTACAGAAATGGGGTCAATTTTTGTGATGCCACCCATCGAATTCATACAGATAAAAAAAGTCGAAAAAAATTATTTCTCATAGCTTGAGATAAATTATGAATGATACTCCGCCAAGTCTTTTTATTGCATTCCGAATTCCAAGAATCACATCTCCAGCTCTTGAATAAAAGTTCAATTCAGTTTCAGTCAGAGTTTTGTGTTCATACATCTACATACATTGTTTTAAGAAAGTATGTAACTCGGACACAAGTTACCCACTGAACCCTTTGACAGACAGACAGACGACGACCGGACAGACACACGACTTTAGGTATATTGAAATACCCCTATTTCATTTGATATGATATAAAACGACAAGGACTAATGTTTTGATCGGTTCCGAGATGAACACTACTTTAAGTTGTTTTTTCTTGAATATTGGTTTAAATATTCTGTACAGCTACGTGTACACATTCTTGGTCATTACCGTTTTAAACAATTCCAACTTGCAAGATATCTTTATTCCACTCAAGCTTAACTAAATTAATGAGGAACCAGGAACACATAATTAATGAAGATAAGATAACCGAAAACACTTACAATGGCCGAACATTACAATCACATGCCACAATCCACCAGGGAACCGCACAAGAAAAACAACAAAAATGAAAAATGTATATCAAGTGTACTTAATGTGTAACTTAAAAACATGTAATATGATATAGGCTTTCCCATTGTATTATATTGACGTTTAAAGTTTAAATTAATTGACATATATTACATCAGTTCCCTGTACCTCTTCATTTAATGTTTGTAAATTGCTTTATCCCATGAAATATGTCCTTATATTATTGAGATATAGAATGTATATTATCTTTGATTTCTGCTGTATTTTATAAGTCACTCAGTACTACAAAAACAAAAGTCCAGTATTCATCTTTACCGCAGAAAATCGAAATTTTGTGAAACGCTAAAAATTGTTGAAGTACGAGGATGTATGGCATATTGATATACAAGTCGACAAACACTACAAGGAGTGACACTGAATTACTGGATTTGGACAAGTGGTTGTGAATTTGTTATGTATGGATCACTAATATGTTGCCACTTGTGAGAGTGAATTATTCCAGATTGCAGATACAAATTACAGGAGAAAATGTTTTTATTTTTCTTGAGAAGATATAACACCCAAGTTTCATTAAGATAATATATTTAATTGAATTTAATCTTGCTCTAAAAAAGGCAGAGTCATGCAAGTACAGAAAGGTTGGCTCTCTTTACAACAACTGCTTGTTTTTGTCATTCTGTCCGATTATTTTCCCTCAAGTTAAAAAATATGTTACTACTAGTAAAACTGATAATTAAACACAGGTACTTGAAAGAATAAATATGTTATAAACACATACATACTAGATGAAGAACAACAATAAAAGTGTTGTTCCTTTGCTTAGTTCTACCATGTATTTGTTAAGACTTTGTCTCATGTACATTTACTCCATATCCTTTCATTATTTATTATAACAATTACCAAACTCATATTAAAAAATATAAAAGCATAGAACCATGATTACTGCAATTTTCGGAAAGTTCCATCATGTCATATGCATCAAATGTAAAAGTATTTTCGGTTTGATAGTTTAAATATTTTTGACGAGAAAGATCTTTCTTTATAGTGATATTAAGTAGAGGTGAAAGAAAAGTAACAACGAACTAAAGTAAATGTTGTATATATTCTTCATATATGTTTGCCATGGAATTCATGAAGGCTTTTTACCAGTATTAATATTCCGTAAAAATGTTGAGCTATTTATGTCGAGCTCTCAGAATACCAGTAGACGTAATAAGGAAGAACAGAATAGCCAAGATACCTGTAAACAAACAGTTTAACACAACCGTCCTTTGTGGTTCTACCAAGTCCTACTATCTTAAATTCGTGTTTGCTGTTTCCGTGTGTTTTGAATTGTGAATAATGTTTTGTTGTATTTTTCAGTCATTGTTGTGATTTAATGATTTTTTTCCATTTATTTTGTTTTGTTAATATAAATTTTTGTAAACCCTTTTCTGGGTTTTCTTTTCGAATTCTTGACACAATTATTCTTATATTGAAAATTTTATAATGTCATTTCAAAATGGAAATAAAGCACATTTGCTTTCTTTACAAACATTAATATACTATTTAACAGTTTTATCTAGGAATTTGTGGGTATGTGCGTGTTACATACGTATGTGGAATCCTGAAAATTTACCACTAATCCAGATTCTAGCTTTCTATATCCTTCGCGGTTAAAGATGACTTTATTTTATACCTTTATACTTTGTGCTTTGAAATTTTAATTCTCTGAAATGGGCTCTCATATAATTTCAATTCTTTATTTAGCTTACCAAACTCAGACAATGTTAGTGAAACCTTTGGTTTATTTAGACATTATACCAGTCTCTATCATATCATAGAATTAAATCAGTGTTTTGTTATGTCTAGCGTACAAAGATGTGTAAAAAGATAATTTGCATTTGGTGCCGGATAAGAAAAAAATGGATGCTAGTTAATATGGAGATTGAGCCCATTGGTTTTTCTTTACAAAAAAGAAAAAAAAAAAGGATTCTATAGTTCTGTAATCGTTCTGTCCTTTAATGTGAAAAAATATTATTTGAAATAAAAATGGAATTTATTTGTGTGATATGACTCGCCAGTCTAAAACTAGAACCCTACATCCGCATTGGTTCCAGGGGCTCCTCACGAAGAGGTGACTGGGCACGCCCACAGATGGTTTATTTGGAAATTACCTGTCTATTAGGGTTAGTCAGGTCATAATGCGAACAACATGACCGCAAACCATTGCAGACAACACGTGGAGAAACATCCGAAAAAGAGCAGTTTTTTGAGTCAGTATAGATGTCTTAATTCTTTTCACCAATTTTCAAATGGCAATCAGAACTCGTTTCCTGGGTCGTTTGTTTTGAATTGATTAACTCTTTCTGTCCCGATATACCTGAAACATTACTCACTAGACGTTAAACTAATATAAATCTATAGAAAAAGGCCGATAGAGTTAAATAAAAATGATTATCATAGATTTTTAGCCAATTTGTGTGATGTTACTTTGTTGAACAGATAGTCCATTTGTGTTTTATGACACACCAATCAGGCAGTGTTCCATTGCATATTATTACCATGAATTTGTAGAGACTTTGTCTCATTTGCATTTACTCCACATCCCTTCATTGTTAGTATTAAAATAATTTAAAAAGAAATGGAATTAATTTTTGTAACGCGACCCACTGAAATAATTCAGATGAAAATTGTCTTGATAAAATTTTTTCCCATAGCTTGAGATTAAGAATGAATGATACTCCGCCAGGTCTTTCTATTGCATTCATATTTCAAAGGGTCACGTCTCTAGCTCTGGAATACAAGTCAAATTTTTTAATTTTGAATTTTGTGAACGTAGGTTACACTGACCTGATATCCTTACATTGTGGATTGTCTTTCCGGTTTAAGGTCAAATCTCACTAAAGCGCTTGACTGATTCAGATTCAAACACTCAGTGAATCAGATCAAGCATAGAGTCACCTTCAGTAATCTTCGGCGAAATCCAAACGATACGCCAAAAAGGATAACTAAAGGGTGGGAGGGTAGTATATCAGGTAAGTGTAACCTACGTTCACAAAATTCTAATTTGTGAACCAAATTAAATAATTCTGTATTACTTGTTACTAGGGATGGCAAAATGTCTGCAATTCAATACTCGAGTACTCGGTAGAAATACTCGCGAGTACTCGAGTACTCGGATAATAGAATTGATAATAGCGCCGTTTAATGTTGGACGAGGACCGGCTTTTCAATGAAACCTTTTTCATTAAACATGTTTTGATAGTCAATTGGAATGAGTCCTGAAGTTAATCACCTTTTGTACATAAAACAATCAAACACTAATTGGAAAAACAATCGCCTGACAGCTTGTACTGTAGAAATTTGCTTTGATCTTTTGTTTGCTTGCTTGCTTTTTGTTTTTGTTTTGTTTTTGTTAGTTTTGTTTTATTTTAAGAATAAGATAAGACAATTAATATTAAGTTGTGATTTAATTTGAAATACCAAATTTCGTGAATTCCTTTGGATTTGAAATCATATACTTGATGAGTAAATGAAAGAAAACGAAAAGGGAAGAACTGCGTACCACATGGTAGGGAATACTGAAATACAATTTATTTGATGCTTGCAGATAGAAAATGAAAAAAGATCTCGACACAAAGAAAAATTTAGCACAAAAAATATTGATTAATAGGATAAAAATACTCACTTAAATCAAGGAAATATCAATCGATTTTAAAATAAGCCGAGTACTCGAGTATAAATATTGTACTCGAGTACTCGACTTCCAAACGAGTACTCGACTATTCGAGTACTTGTTGCCATCCCTACTTGTTACACTTACCTGATATCCTTACATTGTGGATATTACAGATTTCAGAGCAGTATTGTAACTGTGTGTGGTGTTTTACAAACTGGAGAGGCAATGGTAGTGTGACTGAGTAACAAAAATCCGAGCGGTTAAATTAACAGAATACCAAAAAGACCACAAATTTGCCAAATAAAATTATAAGATTGTTTCCTCAGTGTATTTTTCTCACAACCGAGGGACAATGTTACAATTAGCAGGGATCATGTGCTAGTAGGACCTATTTGTCACGTTCGTACCTGATGAGGTTGCACCAACGCACAATGAAGGAACCCACATGAAAGAATCCAAACTTCCAAGTGTTACAAATATTTACAGGGTCCGTCAAGCTACTAACTTTTGGTGACTACAGAGGATTAAAACATTATAAAGTTATATTATTTATTAAATATATCAAAAATGTATTTTTTCTCTCGTGGAGTTGTCTGCAATGGGCTGGCACGGCACAGAATCCCAACAAATTAAAAATTTCCCAAACTGAAGTTCACTGGATACATANTACTGGAATAGATATTTCACCTCAAAACAACCAAATTCAGATTCTTCTTTTCAAGAATCCTGTAGTTTTAATCAACTTTCATATCAAATACAAAATTAATCTTTGTAGTTAAATGAATTTAATTCATTTTAAATAAATAGACAAATATATTTTTAGATAAATTCTTCTTGTCTAACTCATATAACACTAATACATGCAGTCTACAGTACCAAGTGAACTGTCTGAAGACTCATGCAGCTTTTTCAAGTCAAAGTTTGACAAGAAAATCTTTATATTTAACCTCCAAATGTTGAATCAAATAGTATATTTTAAAATAATCTATTCCAACAAGAAAATATATTAACAATTTAAGTCTATACCTTATCCATGCTTAATTTCCACTAGTCCTATTTTCTCCCAAGTAATAATCCCAACCGACTGTAATCTTATCTTTTTCTTTACAAATGAGCAGCCCTCTGCCTTAAAGCCACGGACTGATGCGGGGCCGGAACGGCAAGTTTTTATACTGACCGCGCTACTCTCGAACTTCTAGATCTTTCAGTTCCGAAAGTAAGCGTGGTTAGAAATAGCCAATCAAAATGCGAAATGCAAATGGCCGAGGTGCATGGAATACACAACTGCGGACAGACGTCCGTTTACTAATAAAACATGTATTTTCTGTGAGGAATTCAGGGATTACTTTAAAGAACAATGTCTTGGGAAACCAGGCATATATCCAATTCACGCCATGAGGCCTATATTTCAAGAAAATCCAAATACGCTGGAGGTGACGTCACCTAACCTTGAGATTCTCGCACTGAAGTCCGAACACTTAACAGGTGCCCGAAGCTTGTTAGGACGAAGCATCAATTAGTGCTCGTCTACTGACTTATGAATTAAATAAACAATAAAACAAGAGATTCATAATAACACTAACAATGCGAATATTGTTCAATTTTCGCCAATACGATGATTAACGCTACCAACAACAGAACATGTCCGAGGACCTATATTCGCCCATCAGCGGATCCTCGACTTCCCTGATTCAACATAAAACAAGGATAGGGGCACCTCCTAACATTGCCCACCACCAAGACTGGAATTTGGTCTTCAAATAGATTGAAGATACGCTCGAGACAAGCAGGTAAGCATATTGTTATACCTAATGCTATTTGCATTTGAATAGACTACAAATTCAACGAGAACATTTTTTTTACCATGCATAACCATTTCAACACTTTTTTTCCAAGACAAAAGAACAAGAATGCCTTGCCAGTATATTGCCTAAAATATAATTTTATGCTATCATTAATTGAACCTGTGTCGCTTACTGTGTCTCATTCAGTTAAGAAAAGCAAAACACATTTTTGTGATCATGTATTAATAATTGTCACTTTCATAATTCCTCGATTTTCTCCTGCACCATCTTCTTCAAAAGATTTAATTTATAGAACCCTGTTTCCATTTTCAGTTCTTCCAAGTACCTTCGCTCTCTAGGCAACACTGATTTTGAAAAAGAGATTTGGATTCCTCATGTAGTTCAATATGAGCCTAAAATGTGATGGATCCCTGTCAATGAAGTAGATGTTTCCAATAGGTTGGAATGGCGAACTCTCCTGAATCATGTTCTCAAATGTTGAGCCAGGTATGTTTTTTAAAGTTTTCTTCGAGGTTTCAAACTTTGTCCCTCCAATATTTAATATGACTTTGTTATATACTGCATGTCCTGCAGCTGTGTGTCTTCCGTAGAAGCTGAGTCTGTTTCAGCGACGACAGTCCTAGGTGGAGCTGTCTCCTCCACCCACTGTCGGGCTCTTAGAACAAGAGCTGCAGGAGGAGCTAGACGAGGACGAAGACGATGAACTGGAGCTCGACGAACGAGAGCCTTTAGAGGACACAACTGGCACCACTTGTGCTGAGGACGTGACTGGTTCCTCAGTCCTGTCATTGGACTGGGAACGGGTCCTGGTCCTGCTCTCCTGATGGTCGTCGGCGGCCGTCTTCTCCTCAGTCTCAACCCTCCTGCAGTCCTGTGGGACAGGACTCCTGGTGACAGTTCTCTGTCTTTTTCTCTGGGGGACTTGTCTGAGGTGCGCCTATCCCTGGGTCTTCCCCTCTTACTAGGAGAATGACCCCTCGACTTACTTCTCTCCCTGCACCCGACCCCCTGATAAATGATCTCCATCTTATTGTCTACCTCCTCTCTAACAAATTTGTCATATGCGTCCTGTACTGAACTACCTGTCTCCCCTGTTTGTCTATTAACAAGGACCTGCTTGTCCTCTCCTCCCGAACAATTCCTATGTCTGGGACATTTCTTATCAAACACCTTTTTACAGACACTACATTTAAAGCTAAAAATGGAATGTTGTTCTATGATATGTCTCTGTAGAGGCCATCTACTCGAAAAATCCCTATCGGTGCATATTTTACACCTGTATATTTGATTACTCTGCAAGTAAAAATCCAAAACTCATAAATAAAATGCAAACTAAGTTTATTTTTAGCAACAAACTTTATAACAAACAAACTATCAACCATCAAAACATCATAAATTCAAACCATCATTTAATACAGTATCATAAATATAGTAAAATGTACGTTGTACATATTTTATTGTTGTTCTTCATCTTATTATCATGAAGACTGTTCAACAAAATTTAAATTCACAATAATAGTGTCAAAAACTTGATAAATCAGTTCATTTCTTTATTTTGAATTCCCCTCTTCTCAGGTTAAAATTACATTCTCTGCATAAGCATAAGCACTATAACTATTGTCGACTTCATTGTCTTTTACAGGTTTACCAATTACAAGATCAATGGGCAGACTAAGTTCATGACCAAAAATCATTTTACATGGAGATGTTCCAGTTGTTTCATGCACAGAAGACCTATATGCCATCATTAATAATGATAAGTACTCATCCCTGTCTTTTTGATTTTCAGAAAAACTGTGCGATTTCCTTGTTCTACCATCCCATCAGATTGCGGCCTCATTGCTGTGGTACGTGTCTTTTCTATCCCAAAAATTTTACACATTTCTTGAAATAATTCCGATTCAAAGTTTGACCCTTGGTCAGAGTGTATTTGCATGGGTACCCCAATTATTGCAATAAAATCATTAACTAATTTCTTTGCTACAGTCCCTGAATCTGTCTGTCTTATTGCAAAGGCTTGCACCCATTTAGAAAAATAATCTCCAACAAGCATGATATACTTGTTTCCATGTTTTGACCTGGGAAAAGGTCCCATTATATCTACAGCTATCCTTTCCAAGGGTGCCCCAACATTGTATTGCTTCATGGGTGCCTTAGCTTTCTTTTATGGAGTTTTTCTACTTGAACAAATATCAAAACTCTTGCACCAGTTCTTCATATTCCCAAGTGACCCGCAGTCACTGGATTATGTAACTGAGTTAAAACAAAGTTCCGCAACTCTTTTGGTAATACTATTTGCGACTTAATCTCTTTTCCTGTATCACTTTCAAACTTTTTATATAGGACATTGTCATACAACTTTATGGAATTCCAATAATTCCAATAATATTTCACTTCAGGGCCATATTTAGATATTTCTTGCCAACTTGGCCTTAAGTTTGCATCTCTCTTTTTAAAATCAATTATAATTCCAATATTTGGATCTTTGATCTGTGAGTCACTTATTGAACTTAAACTTAATTCTCTGTCCTCTTTATCTTGACAGTTAAATAAAACATTGTTAGCCTTCTCATTTCTTGTCTGCACTTTCCTTGTTAAAACATTAACACTTTCATTCTCTTTTGTAGAATGCATTTGGTTATTTAGTTCCGAATTTTCTACATGTAAACTTTCAACTAAACAACATTCATCATTGTGTTGAGTGGGTTCTTCACAGGAAGAACTGAAAACTTTATCTTTATTTAAAGCCGACTTGCACATTGCACCACTATATTCCCCCTCCTTATTCTTTCTGGACCAAATGGGACCTTCACAGGAAGGACTGAGGACCTCAAAGTCTGCAGCCTCTGAAGCCGACATGTTAAAAAGACCATTATCCGCAACATTCCTTTTCATACAGACACTTGTTTTCTTGTTTTCCTTATATTCAGAACTATTTGTGATTTTATTCTCGATCATTTACACATTTTCATTTCTCTCATATTTGTTCTCTGATCTTGCACAATAGGAACAACTGTCAATAAGACAAGGACGTCTACTTAATGCATCTGCATTAGAATGAACCCTACCAGCCCTGTGTTCTTTCTTAAAATCATAGGTGCCCAGTATTTCAAGCTACCTAGCTATTTAACCTTCTGGGTTCTTGAAATTCAAGAGCCATCTAAGAGCTCCATGGTCACTCCTGACCAAAAAATGTCTTCCATAAACATAATAATGGAAATTCTACTAACTACTGCAAAAAGCTCACGTCTTGTGACACAATATCGTCTTTCGGGTTTGGAGAATGTCTTACTATAGTAAGATATGACTTTTTCAACACTATCTTGTACCTGGGACAATACCGCCCCCATGCCATCATTGCTAGCATCAGCATCAATAATAAACACAACAGTTTCTTTTGGATAAGCTAAAATTGGAGATTTTATCAAAGCCTCTTTTAATTTGTCAAATGATATTTGACATTTTTCCTCCAAACAAAAATTCTGAGCTTTTTCAGTCAATTTATGTAAGGGGTTTGCTAAGCAAAGTTACGAACATTACGTCTATAATATGAACACAAACCAATGAAACTGCGAACTTGTTTTAAATTTCTTGGAGTGGGCCAGTCCTTGACTGCCTTTATCTTTTCTTGGTCAGTAGTTATACCATTTTCACTAACGGTATGCCCAAGAAAGTTTACTGGCTTTTGCAACAATCTGCACTTTTTGGGACTTGATTTTAATTTTGCTTCACTAATTCTTGAAAACACCTGATCCAATCTTTCTAAATGCTCTTCAAAAGTTTTAGAGAAAATGATAAAGTCATCAATATAAATAAGACATATTTTCCAAGAGAGACCACTCAATACTTTTTCCATCAATCTTTCAAATGTTGCACTACTGTTACAAGTACCAAAGGGCATGACAGTAAATTGCCAAAAACCCGCACCCTCTATAGAAAAAGTAGTCTTTTCTTTGTCACTATCTTTTGATTTCACCTGCCAAAATCCGCTCGATAAATCATTTAAACTGAAGCATTTTGATCCCGATAATGCCGTTAAAGTGTCGTCTATTCTGGGTAATGGCTGACAGTCTTTTACTCTCACGTCATTAAGTTTCCTAAAGTCACAACAAAATCTTATACTCCCATCCTTTTTAGTTACCATAACAATTGTTGCACACTAAGGACTAAATGATGGCTCAATAATACCACGTTCAGCCATGTTTTTAATTTCTTTCTCTGCATCTACTTTTTTTGACAAAGGTATACAATATGGCCTTTGTTTTATTGGCTTAGCATTGCCAGTATCAGTTTTATGCTCTACTATATCTGTGCACCCCAAATCATGTGTTGATTTTGAAAATACATTTTCATGTTTTATAAGAACTTTTGCCAGTTTGGCCATCTGCTCTTTAGACAAATTTTCACTACTACGATTATACAAATCTATTAAATGATCTTGGACTTCTAATTCAGAATTAGCTTTTATCCCAATTTTTGAAATTTTGACATTTTGTTGACAGACCTCATGAATTTCAGCTGCCTCAAATACAGCTGCCACAGTATTTTCATAAATTTTACAACTTTTATCACTCAAATTTATCATTCTTATAGGCATAATTTCATTATTAAAATCAACTACTGATTTTGCCACCAAAAGTCCAGTTTTGCACATAAAATTAACCTCCGGCTAAACAATACCACACAAATTTCTATCAATACAATCTATAAATTTTCCAAAAATAAACATTTCTGAATCTGGTGGTATTTCTACCTGTTCACAAATTGCAATTCTTCTGCAAGTAACTTTGTTACCTCCCTTTTTACAAAAACAAGGAATTTTCTCTTTATTTAGTAATAAAAACCCTTTGCTCAACATCAAATCACACATTTGCTTTGTTAAAAAGTCCATTCCTAAAATACCATTATCTTTCATTTCTGCTAACAAAAATTCATGTACAACTGAAAAATTACCAATTTTCAAATTTAATTTTACTTTTCCAGCAAATGATGAACTTTCGCCTGTTGTTGTAAGCAAACTCATATTGACCTTCTCCACTGCATGTCTGAACGAGGGATCCCAACTATCAAAAATTGCTTTATTAATATATAGTTACATTAGCACCTGTGTCAATTAATAAATTAACAATTTTTTCCTGAATTTTTGAAGCTACATAATAACCACCGTCTGCTTCCCATACATTTTTCAATATGACTGTAGGGGGACCTGAATTTAACGTCGACCTTCTCCCCCTGAAGTCGACCTGTTCTAGTTTACCGATACTGAATTTTCTCTGTTATTAAAAGAACTTTTCCCATCACTTTTGTAGATATTTTCGTTCCTATTATTGTTAACACGTCTGTCATTATTGCTATTTTGTCCTTGTTGTCCCCAATTTGGACTGTTTCTCTGCCCTCGAGGCCTGTTATCTATCCAGGGTTTTCTGGAGCGTATATCTTTTACCTCCCTTGAAACATTTTGTATCTTTTTATCAAGATTTTCTAGCTTTTCTAGAATTTTGTTTTGCTCATGAAGACTTTCATCCACACCAACTGACTTAACACTATAATTTTTATTTCTGTCATTTCCATTTCTATTTGTGTCGGACACATGTACAGCATCTAATATTACTGCAATTTTCTCTGCTTCAGCTAGTGTTTTTGGACATACTTCTCGTAATCTAATGCGTACCTCTTTAAAAGGAATAGCATCTATTAAAAAATCTAAGGCCAGTGTTTCAATAACATTAGAGCTTGTACTGGGGTATGCTTTTCTTGTCAGTTTCTTTATTGATTGAGCCAATTCTGGCAAATTTTCATCACGACGCTTAGTGCGAGATTGCAACTCAGTTCTGTACACCTCTGCTCTGTTAACAGACCCAAATCTCATAGTGAGAATACATGTATTTGCTATTTTCTCATAATCTTTCCTTTCTTGTAAATTTAATTCATTTAGGAGACCCCTGGCTTCCCCTGTTAAACTACTAGCCAAATATAGTGACTTTGTATT
>MJUU01056658.1:165270-186478 GCA_002080025.1 Modiolus philippinarum | reverse complement strand
AAAAAATCTAAGGCCAGTGTTTCAATAACATTAGAGCTTGTACTGGGGTATGCTTTTCTTGTCAGTTTCTTTATTGATTGAGCCAATTCTGGCAAATTTTCATCACGACGCTTAGTGCGAGATTGCAACTCAGTTCTGTACACCTCTGCTCTGTTAACAGACCCAAATCTCATAGTGAGAATACATGTATTTGCTATTTTCTCATAATCTTTCCTTTCTTGTAAATTTAATTCATTTAGGAGACCCCTGACTTCCCCTGTTAAACTACTAGCCAAATATAGTGACTTTGTATTTATAATCCCAACCATTCAAGTCTGAAATTAAATCAAACTGAGTAAGATAGTCTTCCAAATCTTCATTCCCACTAAAATTTTGTAGTTTCATTTTTATTTGACTATCGGTGTTACCATTACTTTGACTAAACACTGGTTCAGTATTAAGATTGTTCACATTTCTGTTTATATAAGGTGTGCTGCTAGCTCTAGCATGCATATCTGACATTAAATTCATGTCTCTAGCTTTCCCATTACTCTGTGCAATAGCATTTTGGACAGTTTCTAATTTACCATTAACAACATGCATGAAATTTCTCATTTGATTTTGCATTACATTAAGCCCTTGCTTGAAATTTTCATTCAAGGCCTCCATTTGCCTTTCTATCATATTGCCATTTCTTACATTATGCCATGAGCTAGTGTTATGATCATCCTCATGACGATCCTCAGTATTCTCATGCTCTTGGTGAGTCCGTGGCCTAAAAATTTCTGTTTCAGTGTTTTCAGTTTCACCATGTGCCTTACTTGTGCCAGGACCAAACGAGACCACATTAGAACTTTCCTCCATTTTTCTATTATCACAAAAATATTTATTCAATTTAGAAAAATATCATGTAGTCACCACCAGCACTTGATTTTATTAAATTATAATGAAATGATATTTTCTCTTTTACAGAAAATTTTTAATCTACTGATCCCACCGCTGCCACCATTTGTAACTGTGTGTGGTGTTTTACAAACTGGAGAGGCAATGGTAGTGTGACCGAGTAACGAAAATCCGAGCGGTTAAATTAACAGAATACCAAAAAGACCACAAATTTGCCAATAAAATTATAAGATTGTTTCCTCAGTGTATTTTTCTCACAACCGAGGGACAATGTTACAATTAGCAGGGATCATGTGCTAGTAGGACCTATTTGTCACGTTCGTACCTGATGAGGTTACACCAACGCACAATGAAGGAACCCACATTAAAGAATCAAAACTTCCGAGTGTTACAAATATTTACAGGGTCCGTCAAGCTACTGGCTTTTGGTGACTACAGAGGATTAAAACATTATAAAGTTATATTATTTATTAAATATATCAAAAATGTATCTTGTCTCTGGTGGACTTGTCCGCAATGTGCTGGCACGGCACAGAATCCCAACAGAAAAAAATTTCCCAAACTGAAGTTCACTGGATACATAGAATCCCAACTATATTTACCGGAATTAATACTGGAATAGATATTTCACCTCAAAACAACCAAATTCAGATTCTTCTTTTCAAGAATCCTGTAGTTTTAATCAACTTTCATATCAAATACAAAATTAATCTTTGTAGTTAAATGAATTAAATTCATTTTAAATAAATAGACAAATATATTTTTAGATAAATTCTTCTTGTCTAACTCATATGACACTTATACATGCAGTCTACAGTACCAAGTGAACTGTCTTAAGACTCATGCAGCTTTTTCAAGTCAAAGTTTGACAAGAAAATATTTATATTTATCCTCCAAAGGTTGAGTCAAATAGTATATTTTAAAATAATCTATTCCAGCAAGAAAATATATTAATAATTTAAGTCTATACCTTATCCATGCTTAATTTCCACTAGTCTTATTTTCTCCCAAGTTATAATCCCAACCGACTGTAATCTTATCTTTTTCTTTACAAATGAGCAGCACAGCCCTCTGCCTTTTAGCCATGGACTGATGGGGGGCCGGAACGGCAAGTTTTTATACTGACCGCGCTACTTTCGAACTCCTCTAGATCTTTCAGTTCCGAAAGTAAGCGTGGTTAGCAACAGCCAATCAAAATGCGATTTGAAATGCACATGGCCGAGGTGCATGGAATACACAACTGCGGACAGACGTACGTTTACTAATAAAACATGTATTTTCTGTGAGGAATTCAGGGATTACATTAAAGAACAATGTCTTGGGAAACCAGGCATATATCCAATTCACGCTATGAAAGCCTATATTTCAAGAAAATCTAAATACGCTAGGGGTGACGTCACCTAACCTTGAGATTCTTGCACTGAAGTCCGAACACTCAGCAGGTGCTCGAAGCTTGTTAGGACGAAGCATCAATTAGTGCTCGTCTATGAATTAAATAAACAATGAGACAAGAGATTCATAATAACATAAACAATGCGAATATAGTTCAATTTTCGCCAATACGTTGATTCACGCTACCAACAACAGAACATGTCCGAGGACCTATATTTGCCAATCAGCTGATCCTCGACTTCCCTGATTCAACATAAAACAAGGGTAGGGGCAGCTTGCCCCCCCCCCCCCCACCAAGACTGGAATTTGGTCTCCAAATAGATTGAAGATATGCCCGAGACAAGCAGGTAAGCATATTGTTATACCTAATGCTATTTGCATTTGAATAGACTACAAATTCAACGAGAACATTTTTTTTTACGATGCATAACCATTTCGACACTTCTTTTCCAAAGAAAGAACAAGAATGCCTTGCCAGTATATTGCCTAGAAATATAATTTTATGCTATCATTAATTGAACCTGTGTCGCTTACTTTTAATCTCATTCAGTTAAGAAAAGCAAAACACATTAAGTTTTGTGATCATGTTTTAATAATTGTCACTTTCATAATTCCTCTATTTTCTCCTGCACCATCTTCTTCAAAACATTTAATTAATAGAACACTCTTTCCATTTTCAGTTCTTCCAAGTACCTTCGCTCTCTAGGCAACACTGATTTTGAAAAGAGATTTGGATTCCTCATGTAGTTCAATATGAGCCTAAAATGTGATGGATCCTTGTCAATGAAGTAGATGTTTCCAACAGGTTGGAATGGCGAACTCTCCTGAATCATGTTCTCGTTGTTCCTTTGCTTGTTTTTTACCATGTATTTGTAGAGACTGTCTCATATGCATTTACTCCATATCCTTTTATTCACCATTTACGACTGGAGTTTGTCTCTCCTGCAGTGTGGAGTCCGTAAGAAGATTCCCCCTGCGAGAGATGTATGCTCTCTATATTTTTCAGTTATGGTGTACTTGTGCGTGAGAGAATTTCACATATGGATATACTATTGATACTTTCAAATTTTGGCATTTATTTTATTAATTTCGAAATGTAATCCAGACCACCTGTTTTAAGTGCCCACATCTCACTATTTTATAACTCCAAGTTTTCTTACATTCGACTTGATGAGTGCCCTGTGTTTGGCTATATGTTGTAGTTGTCCACTAGCTTAAGACACTAGTGCTTTTGTCGGGCAAAGGATGACAGTGATTCTAAGAGCACTTTGCCAGTTTAATTGATGTTTGTTGACAATCCCGCACCCATGACCAAGAAAGACATGGATGTAGCGTTGCTCGACAATTAGCAAAGAATTCTGCTTAAACCGGTGCTAGGGGCCGTCTTGAACTTACTATGAGGTATGAGCAAAGCTCATTGTTGAAGGCCTCATGGTGACTTCAAGATGAAGAACAACAATAAAAGCGTTGTTCCTTTGCTTGTTTTTTACCATGTATTTGTAGAGACTTTGTCTCATGTGCATTTACTCCATATCCTTTTATTCACCATCTCAAATGTTGAGCCAGGTATGCTTTTTAAAGTTTTCTTCGAGGTTTCAAACTTTGTCCCTCCAATATTTAATATGACTTTGTTATATACTGCATGTCCTGCAGCTGTGTGTCTTCTGTAGAAGCTGAGACTGTTTCAGCGACGACAGTCCTAGGTGGAGCTGTCTCCTCCACCCACTGTCGGGCTCTTAGAACAAGTGCTGCAGGAGGAGCTAGACGAGGACGAAGACGATGAACTGGAGCTCGACGACCGAGAACCTTTAGAGGACACAACTGGCACCACTTGTGCTGAGGACGTGACTGGTTCCTCAGTCCTGTCATTGGACTAGGAACGGGTCCTGGTCCTGCTCTCCTGATGGTCGTCGGCGGCCGTCTTCTCCTCAGTCTCAACCCTCCTGCTGTCCTGTGGGACAGGACTCCTGGTGACTGTTCTCTGTCTTTTTCTCTGGGGGACTTGTCTGAGGTGCGCCTTTCCCTGGGTCTTAAACCTCTTACTAGGAGAACGACCCCTCGACCTACTTCTCTCCCTGTACCTGACCCCATAATAAATTATCTCCATCTTATTGTCTACCTCCTCGCTAACAAATTTGTCATATGCGTCCTGTACTGAACTACCTGTCTCCCCTGTTTGTCTATTAACAAAGACCTGCTTGTCCTCTCCTCCCGAACAATTTCCATGTCTTAGACATTTCTTATCAAACACCCTTTTACAGACACTACATTTAAAGCTAAAAATGGAATGTTGTTCTATGATATGTCTCTGTAGAGGCCATCTACTCGAGAAATCCCTATCGGTGCATATTTTACACCTGTATATTTGTTTACTCTGCAAGAAAAAAATCCAAAACTCATAAATAAAATGCAAACTAAGTTTATTTTTCGTAACAAACTTAATAACAAACAAACTATCAACCATCAAAACATCATAAATTCAAACCATTATTTAATAGAGTATCATAAATATAGTAAAATGTATGTTGTACATATTTTATTGTTGTTCTTCATCTCATTATCATGAAGACTGTTCAACAAAATTTAAATTCACAATAATAGTGTCAAAAACTTGATAAATCAGTTCTTTCTTTATTTTGAATTCCCCCTCTTCTCAGGTTAAAATTACAATTGATGGTCATTTCCCTTGTGTGCAACTTTAAACCAAACAGGTTTTTCTCTCCCTTCATATGGTTTTAACCTATCATGATGCACCACCTTTGGTTTACTTTTAGGTGTTAACTGAATCCTGAACAAAATATCGTTCAACTTTTTGATAATAACATATGGACCCTTCCATGGTCTTTGAAATTTTATGACATTTGCCCACCCTGCGTTTGGGCTCATATAACCATACTGCATCACCCACTTCATATTGCCTATAACTAACAATTTTATCATATTGTCTCTTCATTTTGTCACTTGACAAGTTCAACTTTGAACGAGCAAACTCGTGTTTTGTCTCTATTTTATTTTCTAAGTCTTGTGCATAAGCACTATATCTATTGTCCACTTCATTGTCTTTTACAGGTTGCAAAGGCTTGCATCCATTTAGAAAAATAATCTTCCACAAGCATGATATACTTGTTTCCATGTTTTGACCTGGGAAAAGGTCCCATTATATCTACAGCTATCCTTTCCAAGGGTCCCCCAATATTGTATTGCTTCATGGGTGCCCTAGCTTTCTTTTGTGGAGTTTTTCTCCTTGCACCATTTCTCCACATCATCTCTTAATTTGTACCAGAAAAATCTATCAGTTACTTTGGATAAAGTTTTGGTTATTCCCAAATGACCCGCAGTCACTGAATTATGTAACTGAGTTAAAACAAAGTTCCGCAACTCTTTTGGTAATACTATCTGCCACTTAATCTCTTTTCCTGTATCATTTTCAAACTTTTTATATAGGACATTGTCATACAACTTTATGGAATTCCAATAATTCCAATAATATTTCACTTCAGGGCTATATTTAGATATTTCTTGCCAACTTGGCCTTAAGTTTGCATCTCTCTTTTTAAAATCAATTATAATTCCAATATTTGGATCTTTGATCTGTGAGTCACTTATTGAACTTAAACTTAATTCTCTGTCCTCTTTATCTTGACAGTTAAATAAAACATTGTTAGCCTTCTCATTTCTTGTCTGCACTTTCCTTGTTAAAACATTAACGCTCTCATTCTCTTTTGTAGAATGCATTGGGCTATTTAGTTCCGAATCTTCTACATGTAAACTTTCAACTGAACAACATTCATCATTCTGTTGAGTGGGTTCTTCACAGGAAGAACTGAAGACTTTTATCTTTATTTAAAGCTGACTTGCACATTGCACCACTATATTCTCCCTCCTTATTCTTTCTGGGACAAATGGGGCAGCTCGTAACAGGATCCTCTTTCCTCTGTGGGTGATCAGTGATTCTTCTATACTGATGTCCATTTATGTGTTTATATACACTATGATGCAGATCCAAATCATGAATATAAACATGAAATCATTCCAATGAGAGTGATGAGAATCCAAACATGAATGAAGTGTAAACAGGAAAAATACTCCAATGTGAGTGATGATAAATGAAGTTGGTACAACGGTTAAAGTATTAAAAATCATTCAACGCATCTCGTCGGAAAAGAAGCTTTGATAAAATTCAAAACTGTACATAACTTTTTTGCTCTACATTTGATAAAAATATCTACTGTGTTAATACATGAGGATCCAAATTACGATGATAAAATTTGGTGAAAGTAGATTCTCTGCTCCAATCAGCAGACTTCATGATGCTCTTCATCGATGTACCTTTGTACAAAGCCCATGTTGGGCCAATGGCCCTAGTGGAATGAGCTCTAACTTTCATTTTGTCGTTATATACCATCTGAATTGTATTTACTATCCAGGAAGCTATAGTTTGACATGCTACTGGCTTGTTTGGACTACTTATAGCCAAAAATAGTTTTTTATCCTTATCTATCTTCACATCGAAGGCTATCAGTCCTTCTTAGGTAATGAGTCAATGCCCTTTTGGGGTCTAGCAGATTATCATCTTCAAAAGAAGGAACAAATACCAAAATGTCCAGACCTGTCTTGCTTTGACAAACCTTCTCTAATAAAAAAACACCTGCTTTGTGCACTGAAATATTTCCATCTCCAAGTCTTAAAGCCTGTAAGTCACTGCAGCGTCTGAAAGTAGTAATTGCCATTAAAATATTGTTTTCCAAGTCACATATTTTAATTCAGCTTTTTTAATAGGCTCAAATGGGTTTTGCTTAAGCAAATTCAAAACTTTGTTTAAATCCCACTCGGGTAATAGTTTAACTTTAGGAGGTATCGATTTAAATTAACTAAATACCGAAGTTACTGTAAATTTATTTTCTGCATATGCGCATTTCGACAACTTATGTCGCTTCAGTGCAGATAAAATTTAAACGTTTGGAAAACCATTAACTCAAAAACACCATTTAGTAGTCTAATAATGTAAGAATGTTGCTCAACTGTTACTTTTTCAACAGGTGGGAGGACACTAGACAGCATAGAGCGATAGTCTGCTATAGTACGATATTGAAGACCACTGGTATACAGACTTGTGAGAAAATCTGCCACTTCAGTCAAAGAGGCAGAATAAGGATCAATTTCCTTTTCACTACACCAGCCACAGAACTTTCTGAATTTTGCTGAATAATCTTTTTGTGTGCCAGATCTCCAGGATGCTGATAAAAGTTGTCTAGTTCCTCTAAAAACACCTCTCTTTCTGAATAAACGGTTGATAGAGGCCATGCAACAAGACGGAATATCTCTGGATTTGGATGGTAAATTTTGGTCTTTGACTGATGTGGTATGTTTTTTAGATTTGGTAACCTTCTTGGGTAATTTGCTATCAGTTTTAGAAGTTCTGGATACCAGGGTCTTCTCGGCCAGTGAGGGACCACTAGAAGAATTTGACAATTGTGTCTTTGCATGTGTAGTAATACTTTTGGAATCAGACATATTGGCGGGTATGCATAGCCGATTACGTTGTCCCACGGAATTGACAGTGCATCTATTGAATAGGCTTCCGGATGAGGAAGCCAAGAACAAAAATCATTTGAACATTGTTGGCAATAAGTAGAGTCCATAACTCCCAATTTTTCAAACAAACGGGAACAGTTTTCGTGCCCCTTGTTTGTTCACGTACTGTCGAGTTGTTGCAACACAGGCGAACACTTTTCCCCTTCAGTTGTGGAAGAAAATGTTGAACTGTTTTCAAGACGGATTCCATTTCCAGATAGTTTATATGCTGTAATTTCTGGGATTCTGACCAAGTTCCTTGTACTATCTGGGTTCCCATGTGACCACCCCAACCGTTTGAGGTAGAAGCATCTGTTGTTATGGTCACATGAGTTTCCCAAGGTAGTGAAGATCTGCCCCGAGTAATGTTTGCTAAATCTGACCACCATAGGAGATGCGATTTCAGATGATTTGTAACAGGAATCTTTTTCTCTAATTGTATTGAGGCTGGGCGCCAAAATTTTAATAAATGAATTTGAATTGGTCTCATGTGAAGTCTTGAAAATAGTATCTTCTCTATGCAAGATGCCATTATTCCAAGAAGTTGCAAAAATTCTCTGGCTGTTGCTAGGATTTCATGTTGCTTATTATTTTTGTCGTTTCTATTAATTCCGAAACCCTTTCTTGAGTTGGTACAACTAGACCCAGGTCCAGATGGAACATTGCTCCTATATAAGTTATTTTCTGTGTTGGAGACAATGCTGATTTTGTTAGATTTACTATGAAACCTAAATTTATCAGGAGATTTAGCAGTATCTCTCGATCTTGTTCTAGCATGTGTGGGTTTTGATTCACTACTATCCAATCGTCCAGATATAACACAAGCCGAATTCCCTGGGCTCGTAAATAAGCTGCTACCACCGACACTACTTTGTTAAAGACTCTTGGAGCAGATGTCGGGCCGAATGGTAGAGTTGTAAACTGGTAACATGGTGTACCTTTGTCACAAAATCTGAGATACTGACGATGTTTTTTTGAATATTGGAATGTGCATGTATGCATCCTTTAGATCGAGAAAAAATGCCCAATCTCCCCTTTTTACTACATTTAGCACTTGCTGATGAACCCATCTTGAAATGTTGCTTGCGAAGGTACCTGTTCAATGGCTTTAAATTTATCACTGGTCTCAAATCCCCCGATTTTTTCGGAACCAAGAAAAATGTGCTGTAGAAAAAACCGCTGTGAATGTCTGTTTTGGAACAGTTTCTACAGCTCCTTTTCCAATAAGTTCTTTTACTTCTGTTTGTAAAGAATCTAAATCTTTTGCAGGAACAGATGTTTGTTTTATACCTGTTTTTGGGGGTATATTTTGGAATTCTAGCTTGTAGCCTTCCTGTATTATGGACAGAACTCATTTGTCAGTTGTTATTTTTTGCCAATTTGTCAAAAATAGTTTTAGTCGACCTGCAGCAGGTACTTTCGGAAGAAACATTTTTACTTTGACATTGTTTACCTGATAGTCATTTCTTTTGTGGTCCTTTCTTGAAGTTGTTGTTGAAACCATGAAAATTAGAGGCATCTGTATTCTTGTCCTCTTTCTCTTTAGTGTTGGTATTGTCTTTGTAAAACCAGTCTTGGTAAATGAGCTATTACCACTGTTAGTTGTAGCTTCTGATTTCTGTTTTTTTTTAGAATAGTCATTACAAATAGAAGTATTTCCCGCTTTTCTTTTACCTAGAAAAGTTTTAGGAGTTACATGTACTTCAGGTAATAACTTTTTTTAATTGTTCATTTTTATCAACTCTGTCTTTAAGTGTTTGTTCAAGCTCCTCGCCGAATACACCAGTTTGACAATGGTAACGACACAAGAGAGTTTTTAAATTCCTTGATACTGCCTAGTCCAGTATCTTCCAATGTTACCTTTCTACGAATAAGGTGATGAAAAGCACCTACTCTTGAAACTTGGTCCAAAGACTTAGTAGACTTAGCAAAAATGTCACGAGTTAATTGTACACACTTATCTATATTTACATTGTCACTAGAAAGTGTCTGAAGAAGTGTTCCCAAAGCTTGTTGTGTATAAGCATAATAATTATACCCATACGTGACGCAATTTGTCCTTGGTATGCTAATTTTTCAACACCTTTCATTAAGGGGTATAAAGATTGCTCTTTTTGCCAGAACTATATGCTTTAAGGCCATGTTTTTTCATAAGTAAATCAGGAACCATTGAATCTAAACTAGAACCTCTAAATGTTCCAAAGATTTGTCATGTACAGGGAAGCTATTTCTGTACTTTTCACAAAAAGCTGAAATTTTTTCAGGATTTTTACACCTCCAAGAACCTGATATTATATCAATTTGAATTTTTTGTCCAGGACCAGACCTACAGAACTAGTTTCTGAGTTTGTCCTTGCATCCTCGCCAAATATATTTTGCAAGTGATCATTATTATTTTCATCTATTATGTCACTTTGTGTACCCTTCATTTACTGACTAAATCTTGATGAAGGTTTTTGTGGTTTATCCCCAGGTTCACTCCTAACTGACATAGAGTATGGATAATTATCTGACAGTAAACCAATATCTTGACGTTCCTCGTGACCAGGTGTCAAAGATACAATATCACTATGATCATACAAGCCAAACTTCCGAGAAAATGAACAGTAGCAGAATGCTCTACACAACTGTGCGCCCCTATAGAGCCACTTCTTTGTGTTTCACCACTACCACAAGGTCTCTGCTCGCCTAAATAGACAGTATCCTTATTTGAGTTTTTTGACGAAAATAAAGTAAATAATTTGTCAATCTTTTCATCAAAATGAGAGAAACGCTTCTCAAAACTTTGTTCCAGCTCTTCAAGCTCATCTTTCCTTTTAGAGTGCCGACTGGAAGTTTTTGAAGATGACTTCTTCTTCAAGGCGGCCATTTTTTCACGAGTTTCACTGACGCTGACCGTTGTCACTTTACTCGATGTATTAGATAATTCTCCGTCCTCTTCACTTCCCTACAGGCTTTGGACGGTTTCTGCCATATCAGTTCGCATTCACGATATCAAATTTGATTAAAAAAAATCTTCACGTTTTAAAGATAATAAAGAACTAAATACCGAAGTTACTGTGGATTTAAATTCTGCATATGCGCATTTTGACAACTTAAGACGAAATGAAAACGTGACCGTTTAGGATTTCGCCTTAAAGAAAACTGAAGGTGACTCTATGTTTGATCTGATTCACTGAGTGTTTGAATCTGAATCAGTCAAGCGCTTTAGCGAGATGTGACATTAAACCGGAAAGACCATCCACAATGTAAGGATATCAAATAGAATTCAATTTCAGTCAATTTCAGTCAGAGTTTTGTGGTCATACATCTACATACATGGTTTTAAGAAAGTATGTAACTCGAACATACGTTACTGTCTGAACCTTTTGACGGACAGACAGACGTATGACCTTATAGACACATGTCTCAGGAGGTATATTTAAATATCCCTATTTCATATGATAGGGTATAAATACGACAAGGACTAAAGTAATGATCGATTCAGAGATGGACACTTAAATTGTGTTTTTAATTTGATATTGGCTTTAATATTCTATTGGCTTAAATATTAGTTCTTAATGTTATCTTTTTATTTCCGTGCATTGTAGCTGTCTCACGTCCTTGTTTTGTCTTTGTTTTTACCTGTTACCGTTTTTGCCATGTCTTTGGACTTTGCACTATTTTTGTAGACATGGCTTCCCTTGTTCCTTCGGTATTCTACTGCCGTTGTTTCTATATAGCTACCTGAACACATTTTTGTTCACAACATGTGAACAAAAAATGTGTTGTTGTATTTCAAGTTGTTCTTCCTCCATGACAATTATGTTATTGTACCAGCTGATAAGGCCAAAACCTACACCACATTTATCTGCAAAAGGCACAACATTGACTGCTCAATGAAGAAAATGGGTATTGACAATTCATTTTGCAACCCCACATACAAGCTTTCCACCATACCAAGGGACGACATACTAAACAATTACAAACCAGTATTATCTTCTTTTGGTATCAATTTGAGTGAAGAGAACAACAACCTGCCTTGTATCTACTGGGTACCTAAATTACATAAATGCCTCTAAAAACAGAGATACATTGCTTGGTGTGCCAAATGAAGAAAAAACCCCTTTTTAAGCTCCTAATTTCATTTCTTACTGCAGTAAAATATATAGTGATAGAATATACTCAACAAGTAGAGTAAATCAAAAACTCAAAAGATTTATTAAATCATCTTTTTAAACCTGTTAAAATCGGAAAATCCAACAAGGTTTAAAAAGATGATTTTCATCACTGTTGGCATTCGGAATCATATATTTTACCTTTGCAGCTCATCTTACTGACACATTATCATTCATATTATATAGAGCTGTGTGCAACACTATTATCTATATTCATATTTAGTGAAAGGTAAAGATGGGGCCTATTTTGTTAAAAATCACACTGATTCATACAAAAAGTGTACAGAGGAGAATGTAATCGCAATGCTGGAATTCTTGATTGATACGTTAACATATTTGTAGAATTTGGAGGACAAGTTTTCTAACAGACAATAGGAATACCAATGGGGACTAATTGTGCGCCACTTTTAGCAGATTTGTTTCTTTATAAGTTTGAAGCCAGGTTCATACAAGGGCTAGTTCAGAAAAGACATTAAGCTAGTGAAATCCTTTAATTTCATGTTCCGTTATATGGATGATGTTCTTTCATAAAACAATCATCAATTTAAGGATAACCTTCATATTATATATCCAAATAAACTTGATATTAAAGAGATCACTGATACACCATCATCAGCATCATACCTGGACCTATATATACCTCTATATTGACAATTCTGGACGTCTGAAAACAAAACTTTACGACAAGCATGATGATTTTGACTTTCCAATACTGAACCTCCCGTTTTTAGCAGTAATAATTCCACATCCCTGGCATATGGCGTCTTCATTTCACAACTCATTTACTATTGCCTTGCCTGTAGTTTGTACAGCGATTCTGTCAACAGAGCGAAATTACTGTCTCAAAAACTTATACATCAAGGGTATGTTCAGTCACTTTGCAATTGTCACTACAGAAGTTTTACGGTCTTCAACATGATTTGACAGACCGTTACAATGTTTCTATTTCTCAGATTAGAATAGACATCTTTGGATATATCCAGAGTTGACTACCGGACTGAAAAAAGCCGACTGTGACAAAACCGGACTTTTCACTGGCAGTGCGATACGCGTGGAGCAGATCATGCTTACCATTTCGGAGCACCTGATGACACCCAAGTTTTTGGAGGGGTTCACACTGATGGTGCTTTAGTTTTGTGGCTTTCTTGTTCATTTTTGTTTATTTGTTTTGTCTGTGTCATGCTGTCTCAATTCGCGTTTGATACGATTTTTGAGGATTTTTTATTTTGGATTTCCCCTTTCATCATTTTTGCTTCGGTATTCATTTGTCGATGTAGTTTTTATTTAATTTATTCTAAATGCAGGATTGCTATATAAAAGATGTATTATTTTGATTTTCTGCTGTATTTCATATGTCATTTGGTACTACAAAAACAAAGGTCCTCTATTCACCTCTACCTCGAAAAATTAACACATTGTGAAACGCTGGCATACTACTATCTGTTGTAATAAACAAATCTGAGAAATTCCGAGGAGTGACACTGTATGACCGGATGTTGACAGGTGATTGTAAATTTGGTATCGATCATTAATGTGCCATTGTGAGAGTGAAATATTCCTCATTGCAGATATAAAGTACATGATGAAAATATTTTCATTTTTCTTGGGAAGAAATAACACTTCTGTTTCATAATGATAGTATGGTTTGAAATTGATCTTACGCTTAAAATCAGTAAAGATGGCTCTCTTGACAACAACTGCGTATTTTTGTCATTCTATCCGATTGGTTTTGTTTAACTATTATTACCAGTAAAACGGACACAAAAGCAACAAGTGATCTTATGAGATGTTTCAACAAAAGTCAAAGATATTAAACATACGTACAACTATAACAAATACCAAGGTCATAATAAAAGATATAAAAGGATAATACCATCATGTCATATTGAATCAGAAGTAGTCAAGATTGGAAGTGATTTTAAATACCGGCGAAAGAGAAGTACTCATTTATAGTTTATGCCGTTTATTTATTTTTCGTAAAATGTTCAGCCCTTAATGTCAAACTTTCATAATTCCAGTATAAATAATATGGAAAAGCAGGAAAGCTGACATGGCCGTAAACAAGCAGTTTTAACGTAATAGTCTAGTCATACAAAGTCTTACTATCTAAGATTCCGGGTTCTATGAATGGTAAAAAATGTTTTGTTGTATTTTTCGCTCATTGTTGTGATTTAGTATTAATTATTCATAACATAAGTATATAAAATCTTTTCCAGGGTTGTCCTTTGCGAAGTATTGCCACAGTTACTCTATAATGAAAATTTTATAATGTCATTTTAAAATGGAAATAAAGCATATTTGCTTACTTTACAAACTGACTGAATGGATATATATTACAGGTTTTATCCAAGGATACTATGACAACAATAGTAAGTATATGTATGTTACAAACTTACGTGGAAACAGCAGGTTTATTATCTCATCGCCAAACGGAGTTCTGGAGAGGATATAGCATCTCGCCCGTCCGTCTGTCCATTCGTCCCACCTTAGGTTAAAGTTTGCGTTAAGTTTTATATCTGAAAAAAAAAAGACATGTTGCACATCCTTGGTCAGTGGATGCGTCTTAAAGAGTGTTGCTGCATCAGATGATGTTTGGGTCTCTCTGACCTACATTTTATGCTTCAATGACTCAGGTTATGTTTGTGTAAATGTTCATATCTGAGAAACTACTTTGTGTATATGGCTCATCAATCATCTTAGGTCAGTCAATGCCTTTCTAAGAGTGATGCTGCTCCATATGATACTTGTGTCACTCAGACCTAAATTTTATGCCTCAGTGACTTAGGTAATAGTTTGTATTAATGTTGAGGTATTACATGTGGCACATCAATTATCTTTGGTCAGTGGATGCGTCTAGGAGAGTGATGCTGCTTCAGATGATAACTGGGTCACTCTGACCTACATTTTATGCTACAGTGACTCGGGTTATAGTTTGCGTCCACTGACTACAGATGATTGATGTGCCACATGCAGCATCTGAGATGCTGCAGGTGGTACATCAATCATCTTTAGTCAGTGGATGCGTCTTGGATAGTGATGTTGCTTCAGATGATGATTAGGTCACTCTGACCTACATTTTATGCTTCAATGGCTCAGGTTAAAGTTTGTATTATGGTTTATAATTGAGGTATTTGAACTTAAAGAGGAATGATATTTTGTAAGCGGATGCGCCTTGGATAGTAATGAGGCTACAGAAAAAGCCAGTATGACTTATATTTAACACACAAGGGTCTCTCTGGTAAGTTTTCATTAAATACTTGAAATACTTTAACTTGTATGTCTGTAGTTGCATTTTGATGGTGATGAGGCTGCAGATATTAATTTGAAATAGTTTGTTTTATTAGTTTGGAATAGATTAATTTCAGCATCAAACACGCAGGCGATGTGATTAGCTGTCGTTTCCGACTGCATCGTTGCTATAACAATAAGCCTGAAAATTTACCACCAACCCATCTCGTCGCGGTAAAGATGACTTTATTTTATACCGTTTTACTTTCTACTCAGCGGTTTTAAAACTTTGATACTCAGAAAAGTTTCAATGATTTATTGAGTTACGAAACTTTGGCTTATTTACACATTATACCACTCTATCACATCATAGATTGTTATGTTTGTTATGCTAAAATGTGAAAAAAATGGGTTTCGCATTTGGTGCCAGATAAACATGGAATTTAATTAATATGTGATTTAACCCACTGGTCTTTCTGTACAAAAATGTGTTTTAAGAGAAGATATTCGGAGTTAATTATATAATGTCTTCCTGTTAAAAAGGTGCATATGACGGAGCTTAGTTCAGTAACGCAACTCACTTTTCTTTCCGTTATTAAATATGAAAAAAAATTTTGTTTGAAATAAAATATGGAGTTTATTTGTGTGATATGACTCCATAGTCTTCCTGCACCTGGATTGGTGCCATGAGCTCCTGCTGCTGATCTGACTGGACGCATCCTAGATGTTGAATAGGGAAATATCCTATGTCTATTATAGAGATTAATATGTAGTTAGGTCATAGAACCGATTCAATAAATCTGTCCCCACCGTCAGATTGTGACGTATAAGTCTTTTGTCAGGTTCTGTGTTAAAGTTAACACAATGTTATTAAATATAGAATGAACCAGACAAATATTGTGTACATATATATACAATGTAGCTTTTGTTTACAAAGGAACTGCCAGTTATTGATATAGAATCGATCAATGAATCAGTCACAACATTACTGCATTTGATTGGTCAAGAAGTTCAGGAAGGGACACATTTATTGAATCGACCCTAATTCGGAAAGTATGGCCGCAAAGTATTACAGACAAACAGTGTGGAACAGTAGGGAGAGAAACAGTATAACAAAGGTTCCCTGTTTATGATTCGAAAAAGGGCAGTCTTTTGAGGCAGTCTTTCTGTGATAAAATAAGTCACACCTAGTATCAAAATTGTTCTATGTATCCAATATGCAACGAGTACCCCAATTGTAAGCGAAAGAGCAGAAATTGTAGCAAACAAGCTAAGTAATTACCGGGAAGTACAAAAATTACGACTTGGCACCATATTATTCTCATTGCTGCTGGGATTTAGGGTAAGGACTATAACTATATCTTTATATCTTATCTATAAATATTTTAGCACCTCTAAATCTATTCTCAGAATTTTTTTCCCTTGTGTATTATTGTGAGAATTGTTTCCCACGCTATTGTCATTAAGTCGACATATTGTTATTTTAACCCTAACAAAATATTTCAACTTAAGGTCACGTGTCATAAGTAGCTTAAAATTAGAACATAAAAAGGGAAATATAAAATGGGAAAAAAATTAAACGTCAAATTCAAGCTTCACTCAAAGGTACAATTCGGTGCAAATTTACCGATCGTTTGGTAGACAGTTTAAACAAAGTCTTCAAACCATAATTTCAATAAAAGTATGATTTTAGGAATTAAATATATATTAAATGTTGTTTACGCATGTTGAAAGTAATATTAAGGTAAATGCGTTAAGATTTTAGTATTGTCACGTTTTTTTATATTCGGTGTGTTTATTGAATTAAGCATTGTCGATTGTGCTCCCTCAGCGCTTCCGATTCATACACGATAAATACAGATAATGATCAAAATTAGACATAAAGACCAAGAAGACAAACAAGACAAAATAAATGAATAAATAAAAAATAAAATAAAGATAAATATAATAAATAATAATAATAATAAAAAGAATGCAACAGAAATCGAACCAAAAATGTTGTATATAATCATCCCTGAAAGTAGGGGTTACTCCGATATGGTACTCGTTTTGAACATTTTTCATTTCTTATCTCTTTGTATCACATTTCAGTCTCTCTCTCTTCTTTTGCTGTTTGGTATACGGATTGCATGTAACACACCTCTCGCTAATTAAAAAATGAAATTTAACTACGTTTTCTGATATATATTATGTCAAAAATGCAATATGATGGCGAACCCGAATTTTACTGAATAATAAGTGATTGTTTTTTACTTCTTGTACTTCTTGTAAAGAAGTTTTCATTGTTTAAACTTAATTAATTCCTAAGACCTCATGCATTCCTGAGATACCATGCGGTTTTCAAAACATGTTCCCAATAATGGAAAACTAATGACGCAACGAAATAAATAAACTGCAAACACATCTGCCGCGGAATAAAACATAAATTCTTTTCACATTTAAAAGAAAGATAAACTGCTAGAGTTGAAAGACATGTTACTTTTTGGCACAAAAAAGGTGCAACAACCAAAGAAGGTTACGAATTTTGTTTACAAATATAGACGATGCCGTCCATCGTTATACACTTATTTATAAAGGTAGGTTTACACTGCCGATCAAAGCAACTCGACCGAACTCGATCTATGAATATTCATGAATATTCATCGATCGGGACACTGATCTTGAATGCTCGTGTTCGGTCTACTTACCAAATCGGGGCGAGCTGTGTTCCCGAATATTTTTGACATGTAAAAAAATAGCGTGATGAGGTCGTGTGCATTATATCTCGAGGACAGGTCGGGAATCAATCGGGGTCTGATCGAGGTAGTCGTGAAGAGGTCGAATAGGGATCGGTCTTGATCGAGTTTCAAAATTTTAGCCGATTATGCCGATTTCTACCAGACTCTAACTCATTCGTTTCTCAATTTATGCCGAGTCGCTTCCAGATCAACTCGATTAGTACTCGATCATTACTCGACTAACACGATTCTTTCTTTTTTTCTATACAGATCTTTTCGACCATAACCCGATTTTTCCCGACCTGTATCCGACTTTTACTCGACCACTCAAGACCTTTACTTGATTTAACACAACAGCATGTCATCTTTTCAAAATGGCAAACACGGGGCTTTCAAGAGCCTTAGTCTCTCACTAGGGCCTTACTTCAGTTTTTAAAGGAGCCACCCAATGGACTCCAATGACTACTAGTATTTTGATCAAATTTGGCAGATGATCATCTTTGATATGATGAGAATCTGCCGGATACTATCTCAAGTGGGGACCAGCAAAGGAGTATTGTTTTCAATTTTGGCCAATGTGGCTATGTAGTTTCAGAGTACAAAGTATTTGAATGGATATTTAAGTACCGTCGAATATTAGATGTTCCCCGTTGTGAGCCATTTATGATTGCATGCAGACAAGATAGATACTATCCAAAGATTATTTTGACCAATTTTGGCTGCAATTAGTCCAGTGAAAGTCATTCTGGTACAATGTTTAACTTTGTCCCCCTTTGGCAGCCATCTTGTATTTCTTGCATTAGCTGGGACAATCATTTGGCTATCGTAACAAGTTTGGTCTAATTGGCTTAGGGGTTTCAATGAGTTTTCCCATAAGATTCAATTTAAAACTATATTCCAAGTTGACGGTTGTATTTGATTAGAACCGAACATAAAGTTTTTTTCACATTGAACCAATCGAGATCTATCATGACTGGGCGGTTTCTGGGTACAATATATTTGAATTCAAAGTTCATGGACAACGGACACAAAATAATGGCAAAAGCTCAACCTGGCTTACTCAGGATTGAAGAAAAGAATAGCAGATTGTACATGCTACTAGTAGAATTAAAGGATGACGTGCACTGAGAGGGCTTAAATTCAATCGACTATAGCTATGCTGAGAGAATTTGAAATTGAAACCAAAATGTACCCAAATTACACATTCCAGAAACAGAATCACTAATTACACGAAGTCAAGAATAAAATATTGTTTCTCCTGAGCAGGTTTTTACTCTTATAACAAATATGATTCAAGCTAAATTACATCAGAAAAATGCGATTTTGAACAATTGTAATATGCACTAAAAGATAAAAAATTCTTATAGATTTGCACCGGGAAAATGATGTACCCAACTGGCAGCCGCTCGACATTTTCATTTTCTAAAAACCGGATTTTTCAACGGAAAACAGGATTAAAGCTATACACGGAAACTACTGTAAATCTAGTTACCACCGATATCATGTGATATGTCTTCTGTTTTGTGTATCAGATTAGTCCTACGTGTAATGGCAGGAAAAACGAACAGTCGCATTCTGATGCATGATTAGGATGATGACCTGCTAGTATTTTAAAGCGAACATTCATTCCTCTGTAATAATGACTTTTGAGCATTTTTTATTGTCTAGCCAAAACTACGCGCCTTCTGTGTCAGACCTGCATCACATTTATCATTTTTGTCTTTGAAGCATCAGCCACATGTGCTACAAATATTGCTGCTCTACCACCATGCTGAACTGTTCCCTGAATTTTCACATTTTATCCCCATATGTTATAAACGTACTAACTGGACAAACTCGAGCACACTCGACCATTTCACGATCTTCTCCCGACCAATCAAATACAGATCGGGCTATGATCTGGCCCAATCTGACAAAGTCTGGTTGGTCGAATTAGAGTCGAGCATAAGTCGTACGTGAATCGTAAAAAGATCGAGAATGGTCGAGTGTTAGTCATGTTAAATCGGGTAAAGGTCGAGTTGACGTCGTGAGCTAGCTCGATCAATGAATTTTATGACAGTGGTCGGGATAAAACAGCATGGTCGAGTTAATCGAGTTGGTCTGATCGGCGGTGTTAACCTACTGGCTATGAGGACAATGGCAAGTTTATGATTTCCCAAGCCACAACTATATCCCGACGCGAAGCGGAGGGAAATAGTGAGTGTCGAGAGAAACCATGACTTGCTATTGTTCGAATAGCCAGTAAATGTACCGAAGCATCAATGTGACGTCTTTGGTAAATAGTTCATCGAACTATTAACTGACCAATAAATTGTTCATCACCGATCACCGGTAAATAGTCTTTAAAACTATTAACCAGTGAATAGTCTGTTTGTAACAAGTGTGAAAAAATAGTAAATTTATCCATTTAACAACTTATATAGAAAATACTTACTGAGGTTTAATAAATTTCTCTGAAAAGTGAGAGTTCATCCAGCGTAAATGGCAGTATAACATATTAAAGGAAAATTTATTTCATTCAAGAATTAGTATTTCTGGAAACTCCGGTATATTCCATTGTAAATGGGAATAAGTCCAGTAAGACAACTATCTATCAGAAGACCTGATAAACATTATTTATGAACCGTTGCACACAGCGTTACAATTGTTAAGTTAAGACCTTGTGCACTGCAGAGATATACATACAAATTCAGTGTTTTATATTTAGGTGGAGTATATCAGAGTTCAGTATCCTGCCGATTTGTCCGCTGCTTTAACCGAAGTCAAAATGGCCGGAGCATTTGTCTACTGACAGGACGGCGGTATGTTTCCAGTCGTCGGGAAGGCCATCAAAACCGAAACAAATTAATTAAAGTATACTGATCTTTTACCTCCGATAAATTGACCGATACGGTTTCAAAACTATTCGCCCGGAGAAGAGACAGACATTTCCATGGATATCACCGAGGCGGAATTTTTAACAACAAAGTACCCGATTTCAAAGACTGAGTCGCCCAAACCAAGATAGTCTCGCAATCATAAAACAAAGGTTCAAACTTTCAAAAGGATATAATTCTATGCGAAGATGATAAAATAATAAACAACCAAGAAGAAGTTGCTGAAAAATTTAATGATTTTTTTGTTAACGTTGCTAAAAATATAGGATCCCAAGATATCAATATAGATGAAAACCATCCAAGTATAAAAGCAAGTTTAGAAAACAAATCCAATACCGAAGAATTTTGCTTTAATATAGTTGACTCTGAATTTGTAAAAAAA
>MJUU01056658.1:144500-154879 GCA_002080025.1 Modiolus philippinarum | reverse complement strand
TTAAGCTAGTGGACAACTACAACATATAGACAAACACAGGACACTCATCAAGTCGAATGTAAGAAAACTTGGCGTTATAAAATAGTGAGATAAGAGGGTCAATTTAGCTTATAACATAGCAAAACTGAGCCGAAAAACAACACAAACTGAGATTACAATGTTCTTATAGCTTAATTCTGCTGTATCAATCAGTGCAGTAAGAAAACTTCATACACAAATTCGAAATTGAATGATACATGGGCATGAACTTTTCAAAAGATGAGGCCCGTCATGGGTTTCTTGATTACCTGATTATCAGGGTATTTTTTTAAATGATTATTTGATTACGAGAACATTTATTTAATGATTATTTGATTATTAGCTTGCATTTTTATATATTTTTTTATTACCAAGCCAAAAATTTATTGATTACCAAGGTAAAAATTTAATGATTATTTGATTACCAAGGCAAAAGTTTAATGATTATTTGATTCATTGGAGCCCCAATGAGGACCCTCAAAGATTATTGGGTTGTACAGATAGCATATGTTCATATTAAAACACAAACCGGGAAATTTGAAAAACAAAAATATAAAAAAACAACAAATTAAATGTCAACACAAATACAAACAAGGGACAACAGGGCCAAAAACAAAAACGCAATTTGACATTTACCTCACAAAAATAAAGCACTGCCCATATGAACTGACTTTTGCCCACTCAAGAATGTGAATTGAAGTTTTGAACACTTATTCTTAAAACGGCGAGGTACAGGGGTACTGTATGTGTTATTGGAAAAAGTTTTTGTTGAAACGGAAACTTAACATAGTGATGTTTTCGGTGCTTTTTTGAAACATTTAGATCTTGTTACCAGACAAATGAAGAGGACAACGCTGATTTAGTATTAGCTGAAGTAATATCAATTTCTGCAAGTTAACAAACACGAGTGTATTTTGTTATCTGTGATAACCAATCAAAACTACCACATAATTGTAAACTTTCGTGTTAAACAGACTTATTTTTTTAAAGAATACGTTTAAAAATGTTTAAAATATTTTCAAATTTATTATTTAGGGACATCATCTTCAGTACGGTTTCGGAAAGAGGGAAATGCAATATATGTGACAGCTACAGAGAAGCTGAAGCTTTTGTTACAGAAAGAACGACTACAGCAAGCTTTGAATTTATATTACAAGTCTTACAATCTAAGTGAAAACACTGACGAACAAGTGTCGTCTGCTAAAAACCTTGGTATGGTATCATGGAGATTAGGGAAGGCTTCAGATCAATCTTATGACAATCCATCCATTTTTGTTCATTTTTACAAAGAAGCATTTATGTATATTTCAGAGGCCTGGTTAAAGTCACGTGATGTAAAGTCAAATGACTGGCGCGATGGTATATGTTCGTCTGCAATAAGTTGTTGGGAAGATTTCAGTAATGGACGTTTAAAAGCTATCGTTCTTGAAAAAAGAGTCATTGTGCTATATGATATTCTCCAGAACATTGAAATGTCTACGGTTAGAGCCGAATGTTATGTTCAGATTGCAACTTGCCATTTCCATGTTGGTGTGACAGCAATTCAAAACAAAGACTTTAAAGTTGCACTTCATCAAATGGGCGAATGCTATATGCCTATAAACGAGGCTAAGGCTTGTGGAAAAGATATACCTTTACCTCATATAACCAGCGAAGCTGAAAAATTAGAAAAAGATGTTATGATGCAGCAATGTATTGCAGAATCAATGCAAGCTAATCAGATAGGTAAGGAAATGTAGGCTATAACAAAATGTAATTCGGATGAATTTACCACATGGTATGCATTTATGGTTGGCAGACATCCTGGAAATCTGAAAAAAAACCTTGAATTTCATTTTTGTGTTAAAGGGCCTGGAAAAGACCCTGAATTTCAAAATATTTTGAAATGTCTTTGAAAAGCCCTGGAATTTGAAAAAAAATAAGCAGTATATAAGCGAAATCTTCAAAATAATTATAGGAACCTAGAATTTTGTCGACTATTTCAGCCCTTGAAAATTACTAGAATATCCTTGACAAGTTCTGGAAATATCCTTGATTTTTGACACATCAAAATAGTGGCAACCCTGTAGCATTACTAAAAATTCCACACTTAGTATTAAAGTTAATATGGCTCTGTACCTTAATATGTAGACATCTGACAGACTGTTCATTATTCAGCCTTACGGCATTGCCAGAGAACAAAAGATATTTGGACTCTTACTGAATTGTTGCTACTTTGGATTTATAGTACCATTCCTTAAGCATATTTACAGTTGTGGATCCAGACATTCTGCAAAGGGGGATGCGACCCATACTTTTTCCATAGGGGGAACGGAATTCAATTTTCCGAAAAAAACCCTATGAATTTTAAATATTTTCCAACATAAAGGGGGACCCCTCTCTCTGAATCTGTCACTTATGTATTTGCACTACTAGTATTATGGGCATTGTTGCCATACACATCATGAGAGAGCTCACAGTTGAACTTTGTTCGTGTCCAGGTCTTCTCGTATTTGACCATTTACGTATTTGGTAATCAAGCAACACAACATACTCTATCTACAAAAATTTAATATTTGTCAATGCATAAAGACAAATGAATACTAGAATTCAAAAATGATTTTTTTTTGGCAATTTGGTATTTTTTGCAATGAGAGTGTCATTTTAGATCTATTTATTGCTATTATCTTAAATTGAATTCTTAGTTGATTACCAATGGCTATTTTGCCTATTGTTTTACAGGAGATGAATTATTTGAAAAGTTGATGAAGGATGAAGAAAACTTAAACATTGACATGGTATACGAGATAATAGATTGGCATAAACAAGCTGTTTTACGGACAAGGGAAATAACCGAAGTTGAGACAGAGGCTATCGCTTTAAGTCGCATTGGGAAAGTGTATGATAAAGTGTTGAAACTAAAAGACAAAGCTAAAGAATGTTTAATGAGATCTATGCAACTTGCTAACTCCATGCATCCACGAATATTCCACGGTGAAGGTAAGCCTAAAACAGTGTCTCGTGTGCGTTTACTCCACATCCTTTCATTGATTATTTAATTCCTCTCGGTAATAGATCATATCATTGAGACAGTATTTTAAGTCATTCTAGTCAGTCACAAATCTTTCAATACTGTAAATCGGGAAATTTTGGCGGGGTGTTATTTTCGCGAATTTGTTGGACAAACATTTCGGGAGGGGATGATTTTCAGTGAGTTTTATATATTTGTCGATGTCATTGCTGTTACGCATTACACTTCAATGGAATTCACCATCCTGCTTTTCCCGTTTGGTGTCGCTGCTGCACTATCAGGTAACTCGCGGGAAAAGTTGTATTTCACGCATGTTCAAAAATTGTTTATTGTGCGAGTATTTTCACGGTATCACGACGTCACAGAACAAAACCTGATAGTGCAGTGATGACACCACACGGGACAAAATATGAAAGGTGAATTCCATTAACCTATTTGCGTGGGGGAAATTTTCGCGATTCTTTTCTTGATCGCGAATAAAGCAAAAATTATCCCCATGGGTTTAAGCACTACATTGACTACTAATCAAAAATTGTTTATTTATTGTGACAGATTGGTTTGAAGATTGTAAAGAAATTCTTGAACGATATCAAAGAGAAACAGTTAAACAGGAAGACGAAAAATGGCAAAAAGAGCGGGAAACATACATAAAGGAACTTAAAACAGAACTAGAGGACTTAAAGCAGTTTGATTCAAAGACCACATATGCTAGATCTGAATTATTTCTGAAATTTGTATATGAAAAATATCCACCCACTAATCCTGATCATAAACTCGAAGGAATTCCATGTGAAGGTCAAATGGAGAGTGCAGCCTTGAAAAAAGTGTTACAGAAAGCAATAGTTCACTATCACCCTGATCGCATAGATGCAGAAAAATATGGAAAGAAACGTAAAGTGTTGTCAGAAGAAATAACAAAGTTTTTAACAAGGAGATATGAATCTTTTAAATTATGAGCATAATTCGGAATTGAGTTCATCAGTAATATAAAATGCTTTAAGAATAAATTAGTAAGCATTTCCCGTTGGTCGCTAAGAAATTTGTTTCAAATATCAAGGACATAGAGATTTAAAAAAAAGTTTGTTAGTAGTTCAATTCTGCATGATTTTTCAAATGTAGGTGTTTCCTGTCATCTTTTCTATTTTAATTTTCAAACTCTAGCCTTACCGGTCATCACATGCGCCAGGAAAATCGAGAGATTTGTTTTTTTTGACAAACGCTCCTGGTTGATTAATCTCGCCTGTTGTAAATATAGTACTATAAATGGTGACGTCTACATTGCTTTTACTTCATCAATTTTGAATTATAAAAAAGGAAGCTTGAAAATTGGGGAATATTTGAGTTGTTGTGTTCAGTGTAAATTCAACAGGAACAGTGTTGAACCAACAATGGATACATTCAAAAGCAATGAAAATGGAAAAATAAAATCACACCCACACCATTACAATCATTATCGTCATTCTTGTATTAACATTTTTATGTTCATTTTCTGTATTTGACGTTTACTACATGTATTTATTATTATATCGTTGTCTAATTTTACACTATGTGTGCAACGAAATCCTAAGACGTTTTCACCTGCCAAATTGATATTCGCATCATGAAGTCATCATGTTATGGACTATATAATAATATGTAATCTTTGTCTTTTGTGTCGTTGAATACGCCTTTTTATTGACATTGAAAGACCGATTTTCTCGGTGAATATTGGTTTACAGGTCAATGATAAAGCGTATTCACCTCTACAAAAGGCCATAATATACCCCATGCAACGAAGTTGCGGAGGGTGTAAAGGTTTTGACTGCTCCGTCCGTCAAGCAATCCGTCATTCTGCCTGTCATCACTAAGAGGGTACACCATTTTTTCAGAGATTAAGCATATATCAAAGATGTGCATGCTATTTGGATTTTAATTTTTGATCATTTTTGACAAAATACACATTGATAAACTTTGTCATTTTTATGCATAATATCGCTCATAGGGTACACCATTTGTATGGATAGCTCCTCCTCGTTTTTTAAAATAAATTTGTTTTTATTTTGCAGGTTAAATCAGCATATATCTGAGATATGTATGCTACTTGGATATTCTTTTTTGTGATCATTTTAACAAAAATGCATATTTAAGAAATATATCATTTTTACGCACAATTTTGCTTATAAGGTACACCATTTGTCTGGATAACTCCTCCTACAGTTTTTCAGATAGATGTTTTTGTTTTAAAGCTTTAACTACCCATGTCTTTGAAATGCCTGTAACAGTCAGGACGACAGTTTTGCTGGTAGTTTCCACCTTTTTTTGTCTTTTTGTCTCATGGACTTCGGCTCTTGACCTCTCTGTTGGGTAATTTTGTTTTCATCCCCATTTACAGGTTGATTGTGCATATATCAAAGATGTGCACCCTACTTGGATTTTATTTTTGTGTCACCTGCACCTAGTGCAGGATCGACACAAAGGGATCACTATCCGTCGTCTTGCGCCCGTCTGCCAGTCCGTCTGTCTGTCTGTCCGTCTGTATGGCTAAAAGAATTTAAGCATTATCCACATCTCCTCTTAAACTGATGGCACTTTTCTCCCAAACATGCAGAAATGCTTCAGTATATATTGATGATGTGCACCACGCAATTTGTTTTTCTTTGATTTTGTTGTTTTCTCCAGATTTTACGCTGTTTTTAGAATTTGTCATTTTAGGTTATAGGAGTCTTGAGGGTACGTCTCCATTATCCGCAACTCCTCCTCAACGGCTTTGTAGTTTTCAACCAAAGTTCCAGGAATGCCTCAGTATATGTTAAAAATGTGCACCATGCATTTCAATTTCCTTTAATTTTGTTTTTTTTAGATTTTATGCTGTTTTTGGACTTTCATTTTAGTTTTTTGGAATCTTTATTGTACGTCCCCATTATCCGCAACTCCTCCTCAATGGCTTTGTTTTTTTTCAACCAAACTTGCAGGAATGCTTGAGTATATGTTGAAGATGTGCACCATGCATTTTGTTTTTATTTTTTTTCAAATTTTACGGTGGTTTTTGGACTTTGTCATTTAAGTTCATTGGAGTCTTGAAGGTACGTCTCCATTATCCGCAACTCCTCCTAAAAGGCTGTGTATTTTTCAACCTACATTGCAAGAATGCTTGAGTATATATTGAAGATGTGCATTATGCATTTTGTTTCTTTTTCAGATTTTTCGCTATTCTTGGACTTTAGTCATTTTAGCTTGTTTGACTCTAAGATATGTCTCCATTATCCACAACTCCTCATAAACAGCTTTATATTGTTCAACCAATTTTGCACGAATATTTCAGTGTATATTGCAGATGTGCACCATGCATTATATTTTTCTTTCTTTTCATTTGATTCCAGAATTCCCTATTATCATTTAACTTGCACTTTAGGTTATTAAGTCTTAGGGTATGCTTCCATTATCCTCAACTCCTCATAAACGGCTTGGTATTTTTCTACCAAATATGGCAGAATGCAAGCTGTAGTATATAATGTAGATGTGCAACATTGACTTGGTAATTCAATTTCAAACACAGGAACTCTTAAATATATATAATGCAGGCGGTACATGTTTTCCGTGAACAACCATGCATTTTTGTTATCATTTTTTACCAAAATTGATGAACTTCGTCATTTTTAAGCATTAAATCGTTTAAAGGGTACACAATTTGTCCGGATAACTCCTCTTGTGGTTTTTAAGATCACAAGATAGAAAGTTTTTTTTGAATATATATAAAAAATTTGCATACTTTCGATTTTGATTTTTGATGTTTTGACATAAATACATATTGACGAACATTGTCATTTTAATGCATAATATTGCTTAAAGGCTACATCATTTTTCAGGATAACTCATCCTACAGGAAATTTTGCCGGTTGATTGTGCATATCAAAGAAGTGCATGCTGCTTGCATTATGACAAAGACAGTGTAAGGGAGCATCCAATACGTTGGGGAGTGGGGTATGTCAGCGTGCTCACTAAGGTTCTTGTATATTGTTTGCATGATTATATTATTATACTGGAGATGACTTAATCATTTTGAAACAGATGTGTTTGATTCAAATTTGCCTCTGAGCATAGTTGAAAAATTGTAAATTGAACTTTACGAGGGCATTTTGAATTAACTTATATGGTGCTTTTTGAGGTGGCATTTTGTAGTGTGATGTATTTGTAGTTTTTAATGTATAAATATAACTGATGTTTTATAGGAAATGTTGAAGTTTAGTTTTTTTTAATAGATCCCAATTACGAAACAGTGTATTTGTAATGTTGATGCAAGACATGTAGTTTTTCAATAGATAATTTAAATAGTACACTTTTTTCAAGTTTTTGACACTTTATCTTATTATTTTTATTTGTACTGTTGACCTAAGACAAATAATGTTTCAATACATTATATAACCCCAGAGGTTACATTGGTTTCCTATATTTTGGATTGTAATATTGATGTTACAAAAGTTATGTTTCATATGAACATTTTTTGATAGATTATAATTAAATGATATGAAAAATATTTGTCCATTTATTTACTTCGCTGATAAAACACATGCCCTCCAGAGCGGAACATAATTCAACATTTTCCAAAACTGCCCAGAAACTATTTAAGCTAATTTAACCAAACTGTACTGTAAGGCTGTATGTCCTTACAAGTCTGGTTATTTCAGTGGAATCCGACGAAAAACATTTTCAACAATTTAACCAACATGCAAAGTTTATAAATATCAAAAAAACTAAATAGTATCCCGTTCAAGCAAATAAGTCTTGGGCAATTTTTGGTTTTATTTGTATGCCTTTTGGGTAATATGTTCTCTATCAACTTTTTTACTTGTTTTGGTGTTTGGCGTTCCAAATGTTTGATTCCAATCTACAGTTACTGCAGAAACAAAATTTACAACAGTCTCAGTATTTTGTTACAATATGCAATTAAGGGATATAGAGTAAATGCAAATGAGACAAAGTCTTTACAAATACATGGCAAAACCAAGCAATGGAACAACGCTTTTTATTATCCTTCTCTTGAAGTCACGATGAGGCCTGCAACAATGACCTCATAGTAAGTCCAAGACATCCGTAGTACTTGTTTGAGTGGAATTCATTGCTAGATGTCGAACAACGCTTCATAACTGTTTCTTTACCCATGGATGTGGGATTGCCAACAAACACAAAACACGGGGTTGTTAAAATTAGCTAGCAATTTTCTTACAATAGCTGTTACCCGTAGCCCGACAAAATCATTAAAAGCATAAAATCATTTAACCATCCAAAGGACCGGCCTCATCGAGTCAAAAGTAAAAAAAAAACTTGGCATAATAAATCATGAGATTTGTATGGTCGCAATTAACAAGTTGTCAGAATAACAGTTAGAAATTAGAAAAAAAAAATTAAAATGCCTAAAATACCCTTGGTTTAACCTTGGACACTATTGTACGATAATTATTTTGATCGTTTTCTTACTGATCCAAACTGTACTGAATTTACATATGGAAAATTTGTTAACTAAGTTTTTTATCCTGATTAGACAACAAACCTTTCCAAGACTGACGAGGAGTCCATTTGGAAAGCAGATATAGGTTGTTTATGGTTAACTGACACATTTAAATATATAAACAACGAAAGGATATGGAGTGAATACACATGAGACAAATTCTCTTTAAGGATGCAGTAAGGTGAGGTTTTTGCAATTTGTAAAAGTCACTCGGATTTCTCTGATTTTATCCATTATTACCAAGTAAAATATTTTGCCCCATTACACCCAATTTTCTAGTCATCAAAATATCAATGAAGGGATATGGAGTAAATGCAAATGAGACAAAGTCTCTACAAATACATGGTAAATAAGCAATGGAACGACGCTTTTATTGTTGTTCTTCATCTTGAAGTCGCCATAAGGCCTTCAACAATGAGCTTTACTAATACCTCATAGCAAGTTCAAGACGGCCCCTAGCACCGGTTTGAGCGGAATTCATTGCTAATTGTCGAGCAACGCTACATCCATGCTTTTTTATCCTAATGATCCATGGATGCGCGATCGTCAACAAACTTACAGTTAACTGGCGAAGTGTTCTTACAATCGCTGTCATCCACTGCCCGACAAAAAGACGACAGAAGACGATCACAACATTTAAACAACCACAGGGCACTCATCGAGCCAATTGTAAGAAAACTTGGCAAAATAAAATTATGAGATGTGGGCACAATAAACAGGTGGTCAGAATTACAATTTCAGATTACAAAAAATAAAAAGGCCAAAACATGAAAGTGTGATAGCATATCCATATGAGAGATTCTCTCAAGAACAAGTACACCATAACTGAAATGTATATAGAGCATACATCTCTCTCACGGGGAATCTTTTTACGGACTCCACACTGCAAGAGAGACAAACTCCAGTCCAAAATTATCAATGAAGGGATATGGAGTAAATGCAAATGAGACAAAGTCTTTACAAATACATGGCAAAACAAAGCAATGGAACAACGCTTTTTATTATCCTTCTCTTGAAGTCACGATGAGGCCTGCAACAATGACCTCATAGTAAGTCCAAGACATCCGTAGTACTTGTTTGAGTGGAATTCATTGCTAGATGTCGAACAACGCTTCATAACTGTTTCTTTACCCATGGATGTGGGATTGCCAACAAACACAAAACACGGGGTTGTTAAAATTAGCTAGCAATTTCTTACAATAGCTGTTACCCGTAGCCCGACAAAATCATTAAAAGCATAAAATCATTTAACCATCCAAAGGACCGGCCTCATCGAGTCAAAAGTAAAAAAAACTTGGCATAATAAATCATGAGATTTGTATGGTCGCAATTAACAAGTTGTCAGAATAACAGTTAGAAATTAGAAAAAAAATTAAAATGCCTAAAATACCCTTGGTTTAACCTTGGACACTATTGTACAATAATTATTTTGATCGTTTTCTTACTGATCCAAACTGTACTGAATTTACAGATGGAAAATTTGTTAACTAAGTTTTTTATCCTGATTAGACAACAAACCTTTCCAAGACTGACGAGGAGTCCATTTGGAAAGCAGATATAGGTTGTTTATTGTTAACTGACACATTTAAATATATAAACAACGAAAGGATATGGAGTGAATACACATGAGACAAATTCTCTTTAAGGATGAAGTAAGGTGAGGTTTTGGCAATTTGTAAAAGTCATTCGGATTTCTCTGATTTTATCCATTATTACCAAGTAAAATATTTTGCCCCATTACACCCAATTTTCTAGTCATCAAATTATCAATGAAGGGATATGGAGTAAATGCAAATGAGACAAAGTCTCTACAAATACATGGTAAATAAGCAATGGAACAACGCTTTTATTGTTGTTCTTCATCTT